>JAOUQU010133778.1:0-15226 GCA_028566735.1 Ammoglanis amapaensis | reverse complement strand
CATTGGTAACTTTCACTATTATGAGCTGTTTTTAGAACAGGCCCGCGGGCGACTCATGAGGTCCTCGCGGGCGACCTCGTGCCCGCGGGCACCACGTTGGTGACCCCTGGTGTAGACGATCTGATTTGACAGACGGTCCATTGACGTATAATGCTCATACTTTTGACCTGTGACTTAACCCAGGCAGGACAAATAGTGGGAGCATCAACAGATCTGTAATAATCAGACTGAGAAGTAAACATTTATAATAATCAACAATAAGATAACCATGAGGCATGTTTGGCAACTTACTATACTATTTTTTTTAAACAACAAGACGCACAAGACGTATGTTTTGTTTATCCACTTATTTGTGTAGTGGGGTGATCAAAAACCTTTTCCTTGTTATTCTCACTGGGTGAATTGCTCTATTGGCTGAAGTCGTGTGATAGAGTGACATTTTATCCATGGTATTCCTTCTGGTTAAAACCAGTTCTGCGACAGTCCTGACCAGGATTAATCGAACAGTTGGTTAAATTGAAAACGATATGACTTCATGAGGAACTTTTCGTACTGTTATCTGCCTGCTTTAAATAATTGCCATGCCATAAATGCTTGTAAAACTTGATGAAGTTTTAAATGATCCAAGTGATAAGAGGGTGTATAAAACCATGTCATACTTCAGTGCATTCTGTGTATAGTTTCAAATATTTGTGAATTTTTTTTAATCATTTTTTAAATGTTTCACTTGTACACCCGAATCAGCAAACCAGTTTTATAAGTTTTTATTTTTGTACACTTATATTCTCACTGAGCTTGTGACTTCTTTTGAGAGTGTTCAGCGTAATGGATTGCGATGTGATTTATTTAATCAGAGTAAAAGAATCATTCTGTTCTGGGAAATATTCTGAAATGTCAAGGAACAGTTGCAACCTATTGGTTTAGGTACTGGCCTTGGACTTTTAGCAGAGGGTTACCAGATCAAACCCGGACCTCTGCCAGGTTGCCTCTTTTGGTCCTTTGACCAAGGCCTGACTACCTCAATAGCTCAGACTGTATTGTGTAACCTGCGTGTAAACACTGTGAATGTCTCTATGCAGACATCAGACTGACCAAGAACAAATCCAGAACCTTGAATCCCAGCAATTGTGCAAAAGTCTTTGTTGTTGACATTTTCATTATTAAAGCTATTTCCTTCCAGCAGTATGTAACACTTTGGGATTGTGATTAAGCTGTTAGGTTTTAAGTATAACTGACCTTTCAGAGGGCAATTCAGGCTCCTCTGATACCCATTTTTTTAACCAATACTGCGTGCATGCTCGTTGTAAACTGTGCAGGAATGTCAGATGAGTTATGCCACACAGGAGATAAGATGATTTCTTTAAACACTTTATCTGTCATGCAGTAAATTCCCGATCCTCATCAAGCAGTAAATACGATCCTGAAATTCTCAAGGCAGAGATTGTGACCGCGAAAAGCCGGGTAAGGAATGCTTTCATATTTTATTACAGAGCCAGCACAGGGCTGAAATATTTATGGTGTGGTGATTTGAAGATGAATCAAATAACTCAAGAGCTTTGATGTGCCAGCACACTGAAGAAGGTTGGAAATTGTGACTATGAATCTGTACACCGCCAATGACCGGTCAGAGTCAAACACCCAGGCTACTACAGTAGGGGGTCTGGGACACGAATTGAGGAGGGGGTGTCACATTGAATTAAAGATAAATAAGCTGCGATTCGAATTATTTAGGCTCCCAATTGTAATTCACGCCATTGGGCTAAAGCAGTCGGGTCTGGTTAGATTGTTTGCAAGTCGATGTGTGGCATCCAGGTGTAAGAGAAGTGCACTTATTCTTGTTATGAATATTGTACTTAGCAGAGAGTCTTTCTTTGTCTTAACTCTCGTCCGTACTCTCTGCTTTATACAGGTGAACAAGCTGAAGAAAGATCTGGCCTGTATGAGGCAGGAGCTGCTTTATAAGGAGCAGGGATTCGAAACGCTGAAAGAGTAAGTGTAACCTGACCTCGTTTCCCAGTAAGACAAGTGCCACTCAGCTCTATTGTGTAGGACATTCTTTCCTGTCAAACACACACTGTCACACTTGAGCTGCCGGTTTTGTTTTGAACAACAGTGCAGTGTTCTGAAGGCAAAAGTAACAGATTAGTTTTGACCACCTTTTAAAAACGATTAGTATTGAATAGTAGTATTATTATATAGTAAAATATATTAGTGCTGTACTAACTTTGGACTCGTAGCCCCTCTTGTTTCCAGTTTAGGGCTTATTTGACATGCCTTTGCCGGTCCCTTTTAGTGAGCGAACATGGCTAATAGAGGCAGGGCTGAATCTTGTTGACTCGCCTTACTCTCCCTCACTCTCTAGCTGAAGAATGCAGACAGACCTGTTGCGCAGGGAGCATGCATAACTTGTCGTTGACTCGATTCATTTGCCCGCTTTTATGTTGCTCACTAGATTCCACCTGATCTCCACTGTGGTATTACATGAATATTAGGTTCCTTATGAAATTGTAGTCATGCTACTTCAGAATCTCATCTCGTCCTGGTTTTTGTTTGGAAGGAGGAGGTGGATGTTATTTTGTTAGATCCCTTGGAAGAGTAATTGCAAACCTATTACTGCTGTGATGTCGGGTTCATATTTCCGTGGTCGAGGGGTCGAGTTGAGGCTTTGAGATACTGTAGATTGGCTTTTATGTGCTGTGGTATTATTACATTCCACTCAGTGATCCTGGGAGCGTTTGACACACCAACACCCAGACTTGAATAAAGCTTTGTCTTATAAACAAAGTGTTCTGATGTATAGAAAAAAAATCTATGTTTTAAGCAGCTCTTTTGACGGATCACTTTGTGTTCATCTACAAATGTTAGCCATAACTAAACGATTTAAATGCCTCAGACCACTAGTTCGGCTTTATGGTTGGCTTCTAGCTCCAACATATTCTATTATGACATGCAAATATATGTGCCTTTCTGTGTGATCTTGTATAGAATCGACCAGAAGGTCTCTGCCAACTCGTATGGATATAAGCAGCACGAGGCACAGGCCATCCTGAAGGAAGTCCGAAGCATTAAAGATGCCATCAGCTCTGGGGAGAAGGAAAAGCAGGAACTTATCCAGGTAAACATCACCTCAGACGCTCATGACCGACTGCCTGCAGGCTTATCCTTCAATGTTTGTTTTCACGCCTCGGTTTTCTGGCTCCGTCATTTATTCACGGCTGTATGCTCATGTACTCGAGCGTAATCTTCCGTATGTATCATTTGGATGACTCCCTCTGAAGCGACGGTTAGATATTTGCGTTTTAAAGTGTCAGACATGTGTACTCAGCATGATCGATGACATTCTGAAGACGAGTCAAATAGTCCTCACTAAAAAAAGAAAAAGAAAAGAATATTATCTGGGCATTCAGCCACAGACCAGACCACAGTTGGAAGAGTTTGAGCAGACAATGGTGATTCGGCTACAATCAGCAGATGATAAAAGGCGTCCACAGATTGGATCGTAGCAGACTGTTGACTGTCCGGCTCTCCCTGATCCAATCAGGGATTGTGCAAGCAGCAATCCGGAATTCAGGTCGCCTTAGCGAAGTAATTCAGGAATGATTGGGTGTGGGAATTTCTCTGTATAGGGAGAGGCCCTACACTTTAGCTTACTCTCATGCACAACTAAATCCTGTAGTATCTAGGGTAAGGTAGGATGCTATCACAGGTATTTAATAGAAGAGTGCCGAGGGCCCATTTGTACTCCCTCTGAACACACAGCGCTAACAAAAGCCTGTTTCTTAAAACAGCGATAAGCAAGATGTCAATCAAATGTCAATAAAAAAATGCTGGATTTTCCCTGCTGCCACTGCTCAATCTTGCACAACCCCTATTTACACAAGTTCCTGGACATGTCTCAGTGATCACATTTCACAGCGCCAGTGCCAGGGAAGAGACTCCATCTGATCCAACATAGCACAAGTTTACATGCACGGTCACAGAAGGGCTGGAACATCATGCCATCTGATCATCCTAACACATATCGATGGTGGCTCAAGGTCTGTTACAGGTCTGTCTGTTTAAGCTGAGTATAAATACTGTAAGTTTGGGCTTACAGCATCACCAGAAACAAATTTAGAATTGAAGCCACAGGCAACTAGTTTCAGTGAATTAATTCATTTCATGAAATGTAGCTGAATCTATGTCAATGTTTGTTACGAAACATCATTTAAACGATTTTCACTCTGCATGAAAAAAAGCCTAAAATATTGAAGGATACTACTTATTTCATCAGCATGGCATGCATGGCATACTTTAAACTGTAAACTACTGTAAATGGCATTTATGATCATGGCTTCATACGGGATCGTTGGGACAGTGCAGTTTAGTGGGTAGAGCTTTTTTATCATCTGAAAGATTGGGGGATCAAATCCATGATCTGCTACACATCCACTGTTGGGGCACTGTGCAAGGCTATTTACCTCTGGTCCACAGGTGCCATACGATGACCCTCTTGCGCTCTGAACCCCAACTTGTAAAAAATGTTGGGATATGCAAAGAAATACCTAATCATTTGACTAACCATTTATTTTCTCCTTGTTAGAAACTGGCTGTGCTAAAGGACGGTTTCAACCTGGACTATGGTTCTCAGTCTGAGCTTTGGGCCAGTAGTCACTCCCTGGCCAACTCGAACCTGTCGCTTCCTCGCCTCTACTCGGATGCCGAGTCTCAGACAGACGTTCAGGCCGAGGTAATGAATGAAATGAATCTCAAAGAACCGTACGTGCAGCTTTTATTGCTGCGTCAGTGAATTAGTTATATGCTTTTGTAAAATCATGTCATGTAGTTTCACTTTATGGTTCCACTGTATTTGACTGAGGTGAGGATTTAAGCTTCCGGTCGATTGGGTTTGATTTGGAATCTAATCTACTGTTTTCTTTATGGGATTCAGCTGATGTCCAGCTCTAACAAGTTGGCTGAGAAGGTCCGTCTGAGCTTGATGTATGAAGAGGCAAAGAGAAGGTACTTTTCATAAAATCCATGTTATTGCTTTTTCATAATGTTTAACACACTGATATATACACACACATATATTGCTTTGTCTTTTTTAAATTTAGCAAAGTCCAACTTGCGCCGAGTCCATGGTTAGCACTGTCGCCTCACAGCAAGAAGTCCCGGGTTCGATCCCCGGGTCGGGCTGGAGACTTACATTGCGGAGTTTGCATGTTTCCCCCCGTGTTTCCTCCGGGTACTCCGGTTTCCTCCCACAGTCCAAAAACATGCACTAGGTTGATCAGAAATGTGAAATTGTCCGGTAGTATCACAAGTTCCACCAGGAAGGGCATCCGGAACGGAAAACTCTGCTCCAAACATTTTAACGTCCTACCCTAGGAACTGGGAAAATGGACGATTAACAAATAGATAGAGGAGATAGATAGAACTTGCTCCGAGTCTAGTCCAGTATCGCACATCTGCTTTCGGACGTTTTTACATGTGGCGGAGTTTAAACACGAGGGAGGTGAAGCGTGACCAGCAACAGCAAGCATATTCTCAAAAGAGCTTAAGCTGGCAAGAGATACTAGAAGTATCTCTCTGCGAGAGTGAGTTTGTCCACCGCACTCCATGAACCATAAACTCCATGCTTTGTATATCCCACAGACCTGTTCTGACTTGAGGCATAATTACATGATGAGGCATGATAAACAAATAGATTCAGAATTGTTTTCAGCCAACGCTTTACACGCTTTCGGCCGCCTTCCTTTAGGATCGCAAACATTAAAGTCCAGATCGCCAAGCTGGACAACGAGTCATGGCCGGGCCTGCTGGACCCAGAGCGTGACCGACTCATCCTCATCAACGAGAAAGAGGAGCTGCTGAAGGAACTGCAATACGTCAAGCCCTGTAAACGAGCTCCAAGTGACGCCGAAAAGATCGAAAGTGAGAAAAAGCGCCTGGAGCAAGACCTTCAGGCGGCACGCGACAGCCAGAGCAAAGCCTTAACTGAGAGGTGAGGATGGAAGGTGCTGCACCTTGTTTAATAATTAAAAAAACAACAACTTTATATTATATCGGAACTACTGATCGAACTTAAAGTCTGAACAGACGTTCTGAACACGATCATTAAACAATATGAACTAGTGAATGTATTTTAATTGATACTATTGAAGAGGGAATGAAGTATACTGTTATGTTAGCAAGCAAAGCGCTTTGTACCGCGTCAATCAAAGCTGAAACAGTGATGACTGTGTGTGTGCGTGCGTTGTATAGAGTGATTATAAACAGTAATAACAGAAATGTTGTGTTATTGTGTTGTGTTTTAGTACAAAATCATGTTTTGCTCTATGAAGCTTTTTGTGAGACTGGTGCCGAGTTTTGTACCTGAAGCGGCACAAACACACAGGAAGTTAATCCAGATAAACTGTGTGTGTGTGTGTGTGTGTTTGTGTGTAAGTGTAAGTGTATGCTTGTGTGTGTTTAGTGCTTTTAGTGTTTGTTTTTTCATCTCTAACATTAAAATGCAGCAAATCTTTAACAGCAGCACAGTTGCTCCGTAATTTTTTTGATTGTACTTTTGATTATCTGGGTGGAACATCCATCACTGGTGTGTGTGTGTGTCTGTGTGTATCTGTGTGTCTGTGTCTGTACATTGGTTCACACACACTGGTGTCGGTTTTCTAGTGAAACAAAGAGGATCAGAGGCACCCGAACATTTGAAAGACTGCAGAGCCGCTTTCCCTCACACTTGTTGCTCTGTCCAGACAATTTATGTATTGAACGAACATCGTATTATTTGCGTACAACTCACTATATGGTTATTATCCCGTTATACGATTTTTTGAAAGGTTTTAAACGTAACCCCAGTATTATCGTATCACTCACACTGTCTGGTTGTAACCCTAACCCTAACCCTTCATCGCCAAGATCCAGGATTGCATCTGCGTCGACAGAGACTTGATCAAAACGATCACATTCGTAGGTAAAAAGGAAGACATCAAATACAGTAACGGGATAACACCGTACCGAAACCTTTATGATACTACTATGCTCAAATGGCAACATTTTGCTTTCATGTCTGATTGCTCTCTCATCTGGGGGAAAAAAGTTTTGAATGAACGTATACTCGAGGCTTGAGCAAAGTTTCTCCCAGGGGCTTTCTTTCAATGTATACACCAGCGTCTTCAGCTCCGGTTTCCTAGGTGAGAATGCCAATTAGGACTCATTGTTCTTTTCATTTTCTTTCCTTCCTGTTCTGTATCTCTCCACAGCTTTTTGTCCCACGTCTCTTATCTGCAAGTCTTCTTTTCTTGAGAACAAGCTACATCCCCGGCTCAGCTATTCGATCCCAGATACTGTATCTCTGTTGACCCTGACGTCTTCATGCTTTCTGTAACCCGAGCTGCATTCGGTCCAGCACCGTTCGATTGTAATTCTATTGCAAAAGGAAGAGAGACGAGAACGCCCCCCCCTTTCCTCCCATCAACGTACTCAGTAGCCAGTAGGGATGCAAAAGTCACAATTCGATTCAGAATCGTGTGTGTGTGTGTGTGTGTGTGTGTGTCGCGTCGCGTCGCTCTGGCATTTGTTGCTCTGACAAGTAAATTGTTCACTACTTGTGCTTGTGATCTCAGCCAATGCCGGTATGTTCTCTAACCGAATAATCTGATAGGCAATGAATTCTGGGAGGATTCTAGCCGTGAAGGATACACTTGTTGAATCCTTTGCTTTTGCGGATGCATACGAAACTACTTTTGAATTGGGACACAACCTTGTTGCTTTCCTGTGACATATCCACCCTTTAAATGAATCCTTCAAAGGATGCAGTCCTAAAATTGACACAACTAAAGGAAGTGGCTCATTAGTTTGCTGTACGCTGGCTGTACGATTTTTTTCAGCACCCCTATGAGCCAGTTAGAACTTCTTCTGTTCCTGGTTTAGCACAATTCATGACTCCATTGTGTCGTTTCTTGTCTGCTGCAGGTTAACGTTGCACTGCAAAAGGAACAAGCTGGTGAAAGAGCTGGAGGAAGTCGTGAGGCAGGCGTCCTCGCTGCAGACTCAGCTGAAGAGGTATTAATGTGCACAGTTCTGATCCCTCCACATAGACCGCTCTTCTCGGCCCTCCCAAGATGATGGCCGAATCGAAAGTTCCACCCCTTCCGTTACGTGGGTATAATGGCGACAGTTTGGTGCACGTAGCGTGCATCATTTCACGCTGTATTATTTGGCCGTTTAAAGTGCTCGATCCGGGTACTTTCGGATGCACTAAAACACCATGCTCGAAGTGTGCACGTGGGAAGTGTTACCATGTGTAAAACTAGATAACTGTTATAAAAATAACTAAATGCTTTCTGTGGATCATTGCAGCGGCAAAAAGAAAGACCGGTCCAGAGATTTGTTAAAAAAAGCTTTTGCTCGTTCTGCAAGTTTTCCCACCCGCCAGGCCCTGCCCTGATTAAAAAATATGATAGAAATGGCATTCATACTTGTTTACAAGATGGGATTAATTAAGTTTCTTTTATGTGCAAACAAATCATGCTTTAATAATATAAATAAATCAAAACTTGTTATTAAATTTCAGTATACTTACAATATGATCAGCACTGTTCCCATTGAAACTGAATAATGTACGTGTCACATTTAAATGAACCCCTCCTGCTCTCACCGATGCAATTCCACTCTTGTCTGTTCTCTCACCACTTTCTTTTTGCTCTCTCTCTCTTTCTCTTCCTCCCTTAAGCTTGTCGGCTAGCACATTATCCTGTTCTTCTGGGAGCAGCCGTGGCTCTCTGGCGTCGAGCCGTGGCTCGCTGGCCGCCTCCAGCCTCGGCTCGTTGTCGTCGCTCAGCTTCACGGATGCCTACCTGGATCAGCAGAGCGAGCTGAGTGACCCAGATCTTCAGGTCAAGTTGGACTCTTTGCTCACCGAGGGAACCTCGTCCAGCTACAGACCTTCCAGTTCCATCCCCACTATTCACGAGAACGAGGTTGCATCCGGACCCGGCGCTACCGACGGCGGACCGGACGTCAGTCTACGCTCTCACGGCCTTCCTGTGTCTGAAACGCCAGCCTCCATGAGCTCTCTGTCTCCACGCTCCTCGCTGTCGTCACTCTCTCCTCCCTGCTCTCCTATCGTCCCCGAAGCCTCGTCACTGGGCGGAGAAGCTTTTCCCAGCTCTGCATCACAACTCGATCTGGAACTGCAGGCTCGGCTTAACGAGCTTAGTCTGGATGGGGAGACCAAGCAGGACACCACTAAAGGTTTTTATTTAGTCTTCTGATTATATTTCTGAATCATTTAAACAATATGGTTGCAGATATCGATATTAGACAGAGCTGCATACCCAGACACTGTCAAATAAAAGGAAACGGCCCCCAGCTTCCTACCTACCTACCTACTAGTAAAGGAACTCACATTTTGCATATAGGTTGCCAGATCCAGCAAGAACATATAACAACAAACATATAAAAATATTTTGTGCGACAACCAAGGCTTTGTAGAACTGGTCATGTGATCGGAGCGTTGCTAACTTAGGCAGGGCTACTCGAGCTGTTTTTCAATAGGTTTTGAAAGGAGAATGCAAAAGACTTCATAATAACATATTATTGTTGCTCACATCCAAAATAAATCTCTACAATTTTTTTTATCCTGAAATGTTTGTCTTTTGAAAGCCATGGAACACATTTTGTCCTTTGTGCTGCAGTAAACACATTGAGCTCTGCGGTCAAATTCGTTTTATATTCAATTGCTGTTCAAGCTTTAAATGAAAGAAATCCATTGTGCGAATATTAAACTGACGTTACCACGGTAATGTCTGTGCCTACAGAAATGTAAAAGAGTTAAGTGCCTGTCCAGGAGAAAATGAGCAGCTTCTGCTTGGTCTTCAAATGAGTGCTTTCAGTCTTCTTCATCGACACATTTTATATCTTTCGTAACACCAGACATGTGTAATCAGAAATGCTCTTCACTTCAGCTGACTGGCAACCTGAACCCCAATACGCTAGTGACTTCGATCGGTAGATCAGTTGTGAACGACTCGTCAGACCAAAACACAGAATGAAACCATAAAATGTATTTACGGACAGCCACTTCGCTTTTGATGTGTATATTTTGGCTGGACAATAGCTGTCTGTGAGATCAGTGTTTGAAATTAATTTGATATATACGAGGGATATTTTATAATTAAATTTAGATTTCTTAGATACTGTTACTTTAAGGGCATTGCTCGGTGGCACATTTAAACTCTCAGCCTTTTGATTGACGGCCCGAAGCTTGACTCACTACCAATGTCCTAAGTTTTGGAGCAAGCAGCAGACGACCAAAGTAGAATAAAGCTGCGAAATAGAATCATTCCCCAACCTGCACACCGCCAACCAACCATCTGTCTAAATTGTTTCGAATATTGCTAGTAAGAGTTTAACAGATCTATTTTTATCTCTATTTCTTATTTACACCTTGTCAGGTATCCAATACCCAACCTGTCATGCATGTGCACAGTTCTAGTACATAAACATTCTATTTTATTTTTATAGACTCTATGTATAGTGTAGTTTTAAGACACTTTCAAACAAAATGTCATGCTTGGTCATTCCATTTTCTGCATTGACGAGCTTAAAGGGACTCCGAGTTCCAGATCACCGTCACTTTGTCCACAGTGTAAACTTAACGCTGCAATCTAACACCACACCAACATGGGGGAGGAAAAGCTGGCAGGATCTAATTTCCACTCTTTCTCTTCGTGTGCAGATCTGGATTCTCAAGCCAAGGTCTTGGGGTCCAGCTCCAAGAAGGCGGGCGTGACGTCGGCCGTGTCTGACGAATCGGTGGCTGGAGACAGCGGTGTGTACGAAGCTGCTGAGAAAAGGTTCAGAATGAGATTTTAATCTTTAAAAATACTAAAAGACAAAACAAAAGTAAAAGCTGTTCATTTAATAAACGTGTTTATAGAGCGTTATCCTCGTGTGTAACGGAGATGTGCTTTTAAAATTCTCCACAGGCCTGGAATCCCTGCCGAGCAGCTGCTTGGCTATGAAGAAGGGGTATCGGTTATCTGCACTCAGATCAGACTGGGCCTGAAGTACGAAGCTAAAGAAAAGCGCTTCGCCATCTTCGTCATGCAGCTGACTAACTGCAGCACTCTCTCTGTTCCTGCCAAGCAGAACTTGTAAGTTCTTGTATGTGCATAAATCGGTCATTTAAATGGAACTATCAATGACATTAAGTTTTGAAGAAACGGCTTTTGTTTATTACGCATTTATTTGTTTACCCCCTACTGTTGAATCATTTCATCAATGCTGCTCTCACTTAAACGAAGCTGTTGCCTTTGCTTTTGATTCTGCAATTGATTCGATAGTCCTTCCCTTTCTGACATGTAGGCATAATAGCATCCGTTCCATTGGCCGTTAGAAGTGCTCAATCCGGGTACTTTCAGTGCATCGTGTTTTATTGTGTTTCTCAGACGCACTAGCGTGCAAGTGTGTGATCCTGTACGCACCTTTAGTGAACACTCGATTTATTGTGTGTGAAGGATTCTAGTATATTGTTTTGTCAGATGAAGTTGAACAGGAACCTTTCCATCATTCCTTTTAGAATGCCTTCTCAACTTTTTTTGCAGGTATATTCGACTAGTGGTGCTGCCTTGCGTAGAGGCAGCTCACTGCCTGTTCCGTACACACAGCGTCCTGCCCCAAGACACGCTGGAGCTGAACGAAGTGTTTGCACTGCAGCTTTCCCACACTGCTTTGAGGCAGAAGACCCTTCGCATCGATGCCTGCTCAATCACAAAGTCTGGGAGAGAAGAATGCTTGGTAGGTGGTCATCAGGGTACAACTGATTAGTTAGATTACTGTCCACCTAGGGTGCTTTGAGCGTGACTTATGTAAGTATGTGGTTTGGATTGCACCTTTTGCCAATATTTATATAGTGAGGTTTAAAAGACATAAACCCCAACCTCACCGATGTATCTGAATCTGAGTGGGATTTGACTCACTGTCCAGAAACGTCTGACTAATTACTTTTCTCGATGACCAAACCTAGTAATTATATTTACAGCTTTGGAATGAACCATGAATAAAGAATCAATTTTTTTTTTCATGCTCTTGAATTGTAGGCCGGGGCTCAGATCAGTTTGGCCGACATGGATTGTTCAGAGGAGTGGTCCACCAAGTGGTACAATCTTCTCAACTGTATGCACATTACAGACATGGACGGCAAGAATAAGGAGCCAACGGCCTCCAGGCAGCCAGAAGAGGTGATGCAAATATACACACATTTTTTTACACTAAATATTTCCGCTTTCTTTGGAACTTCTGTGGTGGTTCTAGGCCCCTGAATGTATTCTTTGTGTTACATTATGTTATTTCAGACAACAATAACTAACAATGCAGGGAACGGAGCTGCTCCTCTGGAGACTGCAGTAGAAGCAGACTGGTAAGCAGCTCATTATTATGATATTTATTAGAAGAAATGATAATACAACATGACACTGAGATTTGCCAAATATGCCTGGAATCCTCGGCGTGCAGCTTCTCGATTCGTTCTCATTTCATTGCGACTCGTTTACCAACGTTCACGGCGTCAGTAATGTTGTTGAGGTCGAGTAAAATATGCAGAGTGTTCAGCGTCTAAACCTCCCGTCTGAACTATACCACATGCTAGCACCATCGCCTGTAAGAAGAGCTGTGTCCCAAACCACACACTGCAATTGCACTGTACTTGAGATACGTCCCAAACCACACACTTGCAATTGCACTGTACTTGAGATACGTCCCAAACCACACACTGTAATTGACGTCCCAAACCATGCGCTGTAATTGAAGTACGTCCCAAACCACACACTAATTGCACTGTACTTGAGATACGTCCCAAACCACGCACTGTAATTGACGTCCCAAACCACGCAATGTAATTGATGTACGTCCCAAACCACACACTGAAATTGAAGTACGTCCCAAATCACACACTGTAATTGTACTGTACTTGAGATACGTCCCAAACTACACACTGTAATTGATGTACGTCCCAAACCACGCACTGTAATTGACGTCCCAAACCACGCACTGTAATTGAGGTACGTTCCAAACCATACACTCAAAAGGAGTTCTTACTTGGCAAGTATGACAAAACTTCAGCTGTCTGCCAAATCGCACATTTGGAACACTTTGATTTGTGCATCTGTGAATTGAGATGCTGCTCTGGTGTGAGAGATTTGTTCATACATGTTATGTAGTAGTTTCCGTAAATACAAGTATTAAGCTTGTATATCTATAAACTAAACTAACTTTGCGATTCAAACATTTTCTAGAGTTTTCTAGGACTCATTTGTATTTTAAGTATAGTGGGATGAAAGTCTTGTAGCTTAGAAAGCAATCATTGTTTTTTTTTTTTATTAAGTTACACATTTCATGTAATGCAGTGTGGAATAATGAGTGTTTGTTCTGGCTGAGGTGAGTCTGGCTGTAGATGCCAGTCAGTGGAGAAGTCGAGCTCGACTCACATCCTGCCTCCCACCTGGTAGCCCTGAACTCGAACAAAGCCAGAGCGGTTGAATTTCGACCCATTTCCTCTCATCCCGTGTCCTGAATACCTGCCTTTTTGTCCTCTCTTGGGAATTACTACCACAAGGGAACTCGTTCATATGTTTCCATTCACTTTACTGCGTAAAATATTTCAAATTAACCATTTTTTAACACGTTTAGTTGTGCAAAATCTGATCGATATGTTGGTTGTACAGAATGGAAAAGTCTTGCATACAAACAAAACACGTAAACACCTCACACTTCCAGAAAACAGGCTCACAAAAACAGACGGTCCATGGTGTTATGTGACTCTTCCCACTAAGGGGACACATCAGTTTACTCGGTATAAACGGTGCCAAAACATACGGGCCACTTTATGGCAAAGAACGATATCGTTTATGTAAAAATCTTGACATTATTAAATGTCAGATTAAACTGTGATATCATGCTTTTACACATTTCTGTTTAAATGAAACGTCCTTCGGGAGAATGCGATCCGTCTTTAAGTGCAGACACGATCATGTGGAATGTTGTTTTTACCTTCGTCACACACCCGCGTTCACTACAAAGTACCGTTGTATGCATTCTCTTTGGGATCTGCCTACAAACAGTTTACAATACGTATCCATAGCAAACATCAAACAAACTTTGCTTCATAATAGTTTTATACTGAATACATCATACAACCAGGATTTTTTTGGCATTGCAGACATACCAAGCTTTATCCCATTAATTGTGTTTGCTTTGTTGAACCAGTAGTTAATAACGCAGTAATGGCAGTCAGACAATAAGCGGGCCTAGCAGATGTATTCTTCACATGTCTCACGATCCTGAGCAGCCAAATCATCTTTTCAGATCAGAATTCGAAAAAGACGAGGAATGTGGTCCGTCTACATTCTCCAGTGAGACAATGCCTTCTCCCACGTTTGCACTTTGCTCTGTGAGCAGAAAGGAATTCGACGCCATTAAGCCTTGTCATTCATGATGCGCAGAACGGAGATGCTTTATGCTTCACTTGTTTATTGGCACGCAGAGCGTTTTTTTAATACAATGGTTTTATTAGCAGATTGATTTTTATTTAATCCTGGGTTCCACCAGGCCTCTGGGAGGCGACATACTTGGAGTTGAACTGAGCAGTGACGTTGAAGGGGAAGAATTTATTCCGGAAAATTATCAGTGGGAGGAAGAGGAGCAGGAGGAGGATGAAGCGACAGCTCTTCCACCAGCACCGGTTCCAGAGAAGGTTTGTTCTTTAATATATTTGCATTTGAATATTTTGGTTGACCGTAGCTGTGTAGGTCGAGCTTTAGGCTGTCAACCGGAAGATTGCAGGTTCAAATCCAGGCCATGCTACTGTTCGCGATCTTGCCCAGCTACAGAGCCTTTGCGTCGCCCAACTTGCACCTGCAACGATTTCTAACTGTGGGTCAAAACGACGCCAAACACAAGAGGGCACGCAGTTGTAAATAGAGTATTCACTCTCTGTATATAGTGCCCCCCTGGCGTTGTGGTGGTGAAATAACTTTTTTGGACATATATACGACAGAGAATATATATATATATATTAGTGGTGGGACTCTTAAAAATTTTAACATTTTTACAGGGTCTGTAATTAAATAATCGCAATTAATCGCAATTATTTAGCTACTAAAATGTTGAATGAATGCACGTATATTCTTAACAACAAACATGTTTATTGCTTTTTGAAATGTTTTTTATTGTTATTAAATGA
>JAOUQU010133673.1:0-15226 GCA_028566735.1 Ammoglanis amapaensis | reverse complement strand
GCCGAAATACTCTGGGATCGGTAACGATCCACAGAGTGACCCAGGGTCGATTTCGACTGGAGGGTAAAAATCATAATCATCAAGCTGTATTTGGAATGGAAAACCTCATTATTTTTTAGGTTAAGATCCTGGTGATTTATTAGCAGTGTGCTATGGCTAAGAATCACTAACTGTCATCTGTATAGTATTTTTTTTATTTCATATATCAGGTTTGCAAAGAAGTTTACCAGTACTACATTAGATTTAGACTTTGGAAACAGTCAATAATAATCATGTTTAAATAAATAGATTATTTGCTATTATGCTGATCTTAAAGTGACAAAAAGTAACCTTGTCTTTATCAAATACATTGTCATAGATGTGTAATTACATGTACATTTCTTATAATGTAAAGCCCAACAGAGGAATAAAACACCATAACCCCAGGATAAACATTTAGCACTATGGAACATTTCTATAAAGCTTCTAGTTTGCTCATCAGAATCAGCTATTAATTTGTTCCAACAATATGTTAGCAAACTATGTGCAGATGTTTTCAAATTAGTATTTTAATTTCTTGCTGGCTTTTCAGAGAACAGGAGGACTTTTTGGAACCAACGTGGATCCCTTCTCATCTGAGCCCAACAGCCCTACTACAGCACAGACAAGTCAACGACCTTTGCAGTTCTCTGAGACTCGGCCAGAGGACTTGGAGTCTCCACCGAACTCGGCCTTTATCTATAACGCTGAGTTTTTCCCAAAAGTACCACCCAGAACCAACACCACCAACAATAATGCCAACTTTAGAGACGAGTAAGTGTTTATTATTACAAAATGATATTGTGTTTGGTAAAGGTGCTCAACTGCAATTCATCAGTGCAGAAATACAGCATGAACGAGGTTGTCCTCGATATCATAATCAAATATCATCTACATATGTTTTTTTTTATTTGCTAGGTCTGCTTGGTTTAATGACTGATGATCTAGCATTGTAATAACTTTTGTTTTTCAGTATTATATATGAGAGAAGGTCACCACTGACTGTAGGAACCAGAGAGCAATCATTGGAAGAATTAAGTAAGTATAAAAAAAACATAAATTAAAGAACTATGTGAAATACTATACATAAATCTACAATTAAATCTAAACTGTAAATAAAGAGCTTGTTAAAAATAACTATAACTTACAGGAGACTCCAGTAATTTTCCCAGTAGAGCTTCATCCATTAGAGAGGACAGACACCCTCCTGATTTCAGTGTACGAACTGACTTCACACAGGTAAGACATCCAGCTTACATCCTAATACAATAATTACCTGTGCTGTTCATTAACTGTGCTGTAATCAAAATTTATATAAACAGGATGAACAGTGCACCAAAACAGAAAATACAAAGCACATTCGACATTTTGAGCCATGTCACTTAACTTATAAGCTGTTGTCAGAAACGCTCCACCTCCTTGTTTCCCATGTTTTCATTTTTTTGTTTAATAAACAAGCAAATGTCTGAAAAAAATAATTATTAAATTGAAAGAATTATTTAGCTATAAAATGGCATGCATCGGGTGCATTTTGGAATGATAGAACACTGCATGAGAAGTTAGTAGTTAGCTTTAAAATTTACAGATTTACTGCTGACTTGCCATGAACAGTAAGTCCAGAACCCTCCTGCAGTAAAATTCCAGCTATTAATTTTAAAATCCATCTGTTGTAATATGGCGTGAAGTATTAGTGTGTACATAGATATGGGATAAGACCTTTGAGATTGAAATGATGGATGTTACCAGTGGGTTCTAAGACACCTATTACATCACAATACCCAAGAAGGCAAGTAGACATGATTATAGGAGCCGGAAAGACCCAGATGGAAATACAAAAACATGTTTAAAGTGAAATTTGCATAATATGTTTAAAGGGTTTTAATGCATTACAAATTCAATAATGAATAAACTGAATAATCGACTCCTTGATTTACTCTTGTTCAGGAGGTGATGGAAGTAATTGGCGAAAGTTTTAAATATATATAAAAATCTATATTGAACAGACTAGTGAACTAAAACTGTATTTTAATCAAGTAGATATAAGGTCATGTAATAAAACAAAACATGAGCATGGCACTGAACCACAGACACATCATAAACTACGGCTCTTTATCTACTAGATTAATTTAAACCGTATTTCCAATACACGTAAATACACGTAAATACATATATTTTTCTTATTTCTTTTTTTTTTTATGTTCCATCAGTTCCCTTATGAGCCCAAATATAATCAGACAGATACTAGCAAGCCAGCAACAGACAGACTAATCCAACAGGTAAGCACTTTTTTGTCTTTCATCTTAGTTCATCAAATAATTTGAAAAGAACAAAACACAATTTACTTTTCTGCATTTCTTTTGCTACAGTCACTAAGAGACGATGGCCTTGATTCCCATGCTAAAGACCCCAAGTTTGTAGCTGTGACTAAGAAGTTAATGGCAGAGGCAATGAATGTTAACTTGGACGATATGGAACAAGCTGCCCAGGACATTGTAAATGGGAGGAGTGGGAAAATGCCAAAACGTAAAAGGCGACCCATTCCAGTTCCCCCGAGTGCTAAACCTGATGGGAAAAGGGATGCCACCACTGCAGTGTAAACACTTATTTATTGTACACATAAGCAGATCAAAGGCCTGATGAAATGCAGTTTTACATGTTGACTAGTTCACACATAAAATCAAGCCTATTTAATAAAAAGAATGCGTTTGCAATCTTTTTGCCATCTATTCTAGAGGCAGAGCAACCGTGTGACTGTACGTGTTACCTAAATGAGGTGTGGCACTGTAATAAATGGATTCATGGGTCCTTGGAGTTTTAATTTGGTGTTTGAACGCCTTCGTCGGGTTATTTCACTGGAGTGAGTAAGACAGGACAGACGTGTTATTAACTTCATAGTTACAAAAGAAAAGTGGTTTTACAGAATGTGTTTTGACTCCGGTGATCAACTCTTGTAGTTGTTTAGTGCCACGTGTCTTTCGATTTACAAGAAATGTTAAAAGGAAGATTCATATAGTTTATTATTGTAATATGATTGTAATATAATCACTTAATTTGTCCAATTAGAACAGTAATGATAATGAAACAGAACATCCGTTTGATCGGATGTGAAATCATAATAGGAATGAAGATGTTGCTGTAGAATGAAAATTAATAGATCAATTTTATTCTCTTTGTGCTGTCTGGAATAGCATTTAGTTCCCTCTTGTTTGTTTAAAAAATGTTTAATAATGATTACAGTTTGTGAAAAAGGTAAAGACGCCTAATTCTGTTTTAATGTTCTTTGACTTCTGGGAGGATAAAGAAACAAAAATACAATCAAAAGCTTTTAATCATTAAAAGCATTGTTATCAACATATTTTTAAATATTATCTGTACATATAATCATACCATGAAGAACTTTAATGTTTTCAACATGCCAAAAGATTCATTACAGGGTAACTATCACATGTGTATTTTAAATGGTGCAGATTTGTTGAACTCCATTCTTTCATCCTTTTAGAAAGATAATCATTTTAAGCTAATATATTTGGTTTTACGAGTAAATGTTTTTCTTTTCACTGATTAGACATTATATAAAATTTTGACCAATAAAGTCACATCTGAATGCGTACCATAAAGTATTATCCTTACATTCTGTTTGTGGTTTTGTGCGAGAGCAAATAAACATATCACCGCAAACACTTCCTAACTTCTACACATAAAAGTTTTTAAATAACAAAAACACATGAAAAAGGTTTTAAAAAACTAAATCAGGTCTGTTTTGTATTTTTCCCTACGTTTAAAGATGCATTTATTTTAATTTGTGTTACTTAAGAATAGTTGAGTAAAAATACATGTATCGATTCTGATCCTTACAAGTCGAGTGTGCTTAATATTACCAAGAGAAGTTTGAATGTTCTCCCCGCGTCAGAGTGGGTTTCCTCCTAGTACTCTGGTTTCCTTTCACAGTCCTTCCTTCCAAAACATGCACCATGTTGATCAAAGATGTGAAAAATTGTCATATAGACACACGACTCCTGTAGTGATACGGGTTGGAGAAAGACCTGGCAACTTACTCCGTAAAAAGCCCTTGCTGAGAAACTCTGGAACTTGGTAGCGGTCCACAGAGCACCTAAACGTCGAATACGACTGGACACGAATCAAACACAAACACTTGTCAAAAAAGCCAAACTCAAGTTTTGCAACTCAGCCTTTAAAGCTCAGATAATTAAAAGGATCTGCTAATATTTTTTTACTTTTTCACAATTAAAGTGATAATATAGCATGTACAAGTTAATGTATTTTTTTTTTATAAACTATTGTGTGAAAAATAGGTATAGCGACAGAATAATTTAATTGTCAATGGCACTGTATTTACTTGCGAAAGGTTTACATTACCAATGAACATACCAATACATCTTTAATATCTTGTAAATAAACAATCATAAGAATCAAAGATGAGTAACAATTTCTGTTTATTTATGTTAAACCAAAATCACAAATCACCTTAGCTAAGCAGAATATAAAATAAAAAAACTACAAATAATATGTATTCTGTTTACCAGACTAAAGGTTTTGTGGTTCAACATTGCATGTCTGTATGTGGCTGGGACCATGTGGAACTGATCCAGTATCTTGATCACATCTTATCAGCAGTTCATTTTAGCAAATATGTGAACAAACTTTATGTGAAGTAGTAAGGTTTCTTAACATTGACGCCATATTCAGATAAAGCTGGAGACAGATCCTCCATTGTCAGTGTGTACTTCTTATCCTGTAAAAGGCACAAAAAAGAGATAAAAAATTGGTTATGTACACTTGAAAATGTAGCAGCTAGATGTAATGACTACACATTATTGCTCGTTTTGTTTTAATTACAATATAAATAAAATCAGACCATATTGTCTGGAGCACTTCAAATAAGCTCAGCATACAAACCTTTGTCTTGCTTCTGGAGCTTCCAGAAGCTGTACCCTTCATTTTACAATGCTGCAGAGCATCATTAGCAATGTCTGAGACAAACTTCTGTGCCGCCAGTGAGATGAGACGAATTCTGTACAGGTAAATTAAAAGAAAAGGAAGAAAATTGTTAAAAGTAAACATATAAATTCTTATTCTCTCTCTCTATCTAGCTATCTATATATATATAAATGTATATACAGTTTTGAAAGTAATGTGTTATCCCATTGCTTTTGCAATAATGTAAATTACGGTATCTCATAGCTGGTTTGGAGTTCAGAAGTGATGGGTTGCACATGGCACACCGTTAAAACTTGCCAACACACTTGTCAACCATTTAATGAACAGCAATGTGTGAGTCTCTTAATCTAAACAACATATGCTTTAAAGCAAGTAGGAACTGCATATGTGATCAGGGGAGTGCTATAAACAACCCTTAAAGGTTTGGGATAGCCATTAACAAAAGATAAAACTGAATAATTGCCTATAGCTAAACTAAATGAAAAAAAAAACTTACATTCTTGGATCTGATGCTTCGAAACCAGCACGATTTAAGTAGTAGCCTGTTACCGCATCTGGAATCTTATAATAAGAAGTTGTAAAGAAAACAAAATAAACAAGAACACAGTAAGTCTAAATAAGTTTTTCATTAAAAGTGAACTTACTGTTGGAGTGTAATCTTCCAGCTGCATCAAAAAATCGGCCAATGGTGCGTTTGATATGACGGGCTTGACGTCTCCGTTAGCCAGTCCTGGGGACACATAGAGTCCGTTGGACACTGAAGAATCTGAAGATGGTGTAGCCATGGCAGCTGAAGTTGGAACTGTTGAGACGAAACATTACATTAACATGTAACTTAAAAATACTGCCGAGACCAAGAATAAAACAAAAACAGGATAATGGTGTCAACAGTTAAACAACATTTAAGACTTAAGTTTGACCTGATGATGCTGTAGTGTGTGTGTGTGTGTTTGGGAATTTATCTTCATCACTTTTAATATGTATTTTATAAAGCGTGGGTTTTGTAGTACAAAAAGCACAAACAAATATTTGGTGACTGGACAATATTTGGTCTCTAAATAATCATTATGTGGAGTCATAACTATGCAGATAGTTCGGCTGCCTCAATGTGTCCAAGGCTAAAACTGGAGATTAAATTATCTTGTCCACCATGCAACCGAAAAATACCAGATTTATGGTGGTTCTAATCATTAGAGAGAGAGAGAGAGAGAGAGAGAGAGAGAGAGAGAGAGAGAGAGAGAGAGAGAGAGAGAGAATTAGCTCAGATATTAGCATGGTGAGAGTGTTAGCACAATGCTAACTGTAACTGAATGTGTATGTGACGGGACAGTATTAGCACAATGCTAACTGTAACTGAATGTGTATGTGACGGGACAGTGTTAGCACAATGCTAACTGTAACTGAATGTGTATGTGACGGGACAGTGTTAGCACTGTAACTAGTTGTACTGACCGTTAGCGCTGCTGGATGAAGGAATGCTACTGACATTAGCATTTGTGTTATTGGTAGGAACGCAGTTTGCTGTGCTGGTGGACGAATTCGGTGCAGCTGCGCCACTCGCTGTCGAATCCACATTCATCTTTTCTAAGCGCAAGTCGAACTCAAACGAGGATTTTCCTCCTGTTAAAATACGGGTTAATTAAATGTTGGAACCCCAATGCAAACAGAAACTTTCAACTTGTAGTTTTTAATCAAATATAAATGATCTCCACCGCTGCTGTAGTTATATTTGTTTTTGTCTTGCTATGCCAGGCACTTTTTACGCTAATGTTCATTTTCAAATTAAAAGTCCCCAAAACGACACAATTTACGAACAAGGGTTGTGTTGTTTTAGTCTTCTGGACCATGTGGGGGGAATGCACATCTATCAAATACTGACTTCTAAATAGGAAAATAAATCATATAAACATGACCACCCAGTCTAAGCTTTGACATAACCGAATTAATCGGAGGGGGACTTTAAAAGTCTTTATTTTGGGTTTTTAAGTCTGTATTACACATAGTTGTATGTCTTCCACAGATTATTTGCTCAAGTTTAGGTTCACTCCGGGCTGTTTGAGTATTTAGACATTAAATAAAACATTATATAAAACAGAGTTTTTAAGAGTTATTGACATTTGACTCTGTATTCTGCCAATTGCATGTCATGGCTCTCAGCATTTAGCAGATGCGTTTATTCAAAGTGACTTAAAATTACAATTGAACACAGTTTTGAGCAATTTAGAGTTAACGACCTTGCTCAAGGGTCCAACAGTGGTAACTTGGTGGTCATGGGGTTTGAACCAGCGACCTCCAGCCCAGTACCCAGACCACTAAGCTGTCACTGTTTATAACTGCTTTATTACTGTTTAACACTGCTTTATTATACTATGTTCACTGTAGCATGAAGCATGAAAGCATGAAAGACTATGTAGACTGAGCATGAAAACAAAAAGCAGTAATGCCTGCACTGATCAACACACCACAGTTCTAATTTGATGAACCTTTTGCTTTTATAAATTATAATAATCGTCCTTATGGAGACCAACGTAAAAGCTACTGTGGTTCAAATTGCCAGTAATATAAATAGTGAGTGATTAGACGAATGTCTCAACATGACGTGCACCGGTGTCTGGAGTTATAGGTTTTTTTTCTTTTCCAGCAGGACATGACCATGTGCACATAACTGAATTCATGAGATTAGGATGTAGATACTAATTTACTAATAGATGCCCCACCCCACACACACATCCATCTAGTATCTAGTTTTATTTAGTTACTTATTGAGCTTAACCTAATTTTGTAATTCATTAAATTGTAACTTTAAACTGAATTTCTTAAACAACCCACAGTGGGAAGTAAAACAAATCCCTCACAGAATATGCTAGATATCCTTACCCAGTTCATTTTACCCTTTTTGCTGAGAGCCACAGTGATCACCACTAAGCTACAGTGATTACACTAAAAAAAGGGGCAGTTCCTTGTGTTAATGTTCCATGATGAGTAAAATGAAATGTACTTCACTAAACTTTAAACTCAGTAAAATAAAAGACTTTGATACTTCATGATGTAATTTCAATAAATTTGAACTTACAAGCTATAAGTCAAGCAAGTGAATGTTGATGTCCTATAAGATGTTAAGCTAAGAGAGAAAATACTGAAATAGATTTTTTTGAAGCACTTCATTTATTCAAGTGTTAATTAAAGCTCTAGAACAGTAATAGTATGAACATACTTTACATTTAATACCCACAATAAATCAGAACACCTTTGACTCTAAAGCCAGTTTAAAAACACATATGCAGACATGCAGAAATATGAATATGATTCATGCATGATTTTCACAATACAAATAATTAAACAGGTTGCAATGCCAAAATATATCTTCTTAAAATGTAAAGAATACAACACTGCATAGCAAAAGTCCAGATATTCATCATAAAAATAAGATATAAATGATCACATTTAATAACCCTAGGTCAAACAGCTCATTACTACAACAAGACTGGTTTGTGGATAACAGCATCCATTTTAAGAAAATAGTATTTATTAAACCTCACATTTTACAAAAGTAAACTCTGCTTAATATAATGGAAAATGTTTCAATTGTGCTGGTCCTGTGGGATTAATCTTTTAACTTATAAAACAAACCATGTTAATACTGCATGCCATGCATTACTATTGTTCTTTAATACAATTGTTATGAGAGTACTATTTGTATGAATGATTTCAAACAATGAACATTGTAATAGTAACTTTTAAAGCTTTTTTAAGTATGAAAAAAATCATTAAACAGCCTATTCTGTACTTCACATGTGTTCACAAGGCAGAGTCAAAGAGCAGCTATATAAACAAAACATTCAGGTTCTGTTAGAAATTATTTAACAGTATTGAAATGATCATTTACATAAACTAAACTTAGCAGAAAAAGATCCATACAAGATGGTTCAGACCACTTGCACATTAAAAAAAACAGATCTTTGTGAGCTGCAAATGTGGATCATGAAATTTTAGATCATGAAATCAAGTTTAGTATTATATCCAAGTACAGGTCTAGAATGTCTTTCTATTAGGCTTACTATGGTTATAATGCTTAGCACGTTTAATGAACTGTTAACATTTAATTATTTAAAACTTGAATTTTTGATGGCACGTGCTTAAGATTGAGGTGTGAATATTTTGCGGTGAATATTTTTATTAGTAAAATAAATGTGCAACCCTTTTCCAAATACAGAGAAGATTGTCAGGGCAACTGGCATTAAGTTGGTAGAACATAAAACCACCTTAACGTCAGTGCATCACAGTGCTCGTGAAAAAGAACCAACTTAATAGAAAAACAGTGTTAAAACGCAGAACTCAAACTAACATTTCAGCAGTGCAAACCCCTATTCACAAGTAATTTAATAAGAAATAAAACTGCTTTACAATGGACTGGAAGAGCCAAAAACATTAAAAATTTTGTAAAATCAATTTTAAAATGTGCCAAAACATCTATACTATCAGTTAACACATTATAAACGTAGGTTCTTGCTTCATTAAACACTGAACTACCGAGAGGAAACTGAGAATGTCACACAATATGAGTATAAAAACATATAGGAATTAGTTAATTGGCACATCCAGTCCAAAGCAAACATACAATTAATTGGAATGACCAGTCAAAATTCAAGTAGTTATATTAACACAATATGACCAAGGGAAATGTGTGAATTCTAAGGGAACACCTAAAAGCATTGCATAGTATCCGTTATGTTTACCTAATAAATAGTCAGAAAACACCTAAAAGAGGTGAGAAAAGACAAAAATGATTTAAAACAAGGCTCCAATAAGACAGATGGGGAGGAGGTGGTCATTTGAAGGCAGACTTGAGCTCTTTAAATGCTGCTTGTCTTTGTTTCTTTTCCTCTGCCTCCTTTTTCTTTTCCTCCTGCTCATGACGAATCTCTGCTTCAAAACGATTTGACTCATTAATAGCATGGACCTGGTAAAGGAGAAACAGGTTTATAGATCAGGTACTATTAAATTGCATTATTAAGCATGATAAGTTCTACATCTCATATACAGTCGATGATTACACTGATCAATAGAAAAACTCGTTTTTAAAATTTAAAAATAATATTTAATCTAATATTTGCGTTTTTTAAAGTAAAAGCTTTTAAACTTGTCATTTTAATATTTTATTAATAAATATAACAGAATGCATTACTAATGACCACACTGATCTATGGTATTTAAAAAGATATGAAAGGCTAATAATAATTATAATGTCTTACTTTGGCTTCAAAAAAGGTCTTTGCTCCTTTTACTCCCTCGGTTGACACATCGATTTCAGAGAGCCGTGCCAGGACACTCAATCCACTGTCCTCAGCCAGTTCCCCTGCAGCGGCTTTTCTGAAGATCAAGAGAAACTGGCAAATAAGAGGAAAAGAGAAACAAACATTAGGAAAACTCAAGACAATGCAAAACAAAGTCCTGTACTAACAAACATATTTTACGCTCGTCTTTACCTCTCTGAAGGAAAGTTTGCCGTCCAAGTCCTCGTCTACCTCTTTCATCATGTTTTTAAGGCCCAGGTGAGTCTGCGGCGCCCCCAGCTTTTCCATCATCAGCTTTAGCTCCATCATATCAATGTAATTATCTTTTACAGAGTCATACCTGTGACCATAGAGACAAAATTTACCTGGTGAAAACAGATAAAGTTTCTGAAATGCAAATTCTAAACCACAAGGGGATGTAAAAGCTTAACTGTTTGTATTTCAAGTAAATCATCTAGCCCAATATTCTTAACTACCAACTGACTAGAACTAAAAACTACAGACTCAAGTTCTTTAT
Source organism: Ammoglanis amapaensis (assembly GCA_028566735.1). Classification (NCBI taxonomy): domain Eukaryota; kingdom Metazoa; phylum Chordata; class Actinopteri; order Siluriformes; family Trichomycteridae; genus Ammoglanis; species Ammoglanis amapaensis. Next base: position 4,438 of record JAOUQU010133673.1, on the reverse strand, counting down.
CGGATGGCCAACAGTTCCACCAGACCTTAACCCAATTAAACAATAAACCCCTCCCCCTGAAAAGATTAGTGTAAGAACTCACAAGTACTATCTACAGTAACTCCAATTAATCTGGCTGTGTCTTTAGACTGTGGAAGGAAACCAGAGTAACCAAAAGAAATCCACATACACTGAAAAAAACTGGGAATTAAAACGGGGACTTCTTGTTGTGAGACAACAGCAATAAACTTTTACTATGGTAAATACCACATATAATATTTTTTTTCATCACAGGAATAAGGCTGTCTGACAAATTCCTTTGTCCATGTCAATGGGATCACACATTCAAGTTTCCTATTGGTATAGAACCACTTGTAAGGTTTAAATATCTATTTTTAGACTAACTAAAGTAGCAAAATAACACCACATCAAGAAAACAAGCTTCATATATGATGCCTGTAGCACAATAATCTTTATGAATGACAGTCAGTGGAAAATCTTTTCCCGTACAAGAGAACAAGCAAGCAGTTAGAACACATTTTCTATCTGTGATATTTTGATAGCCAGAGACGCAAGACGGTTAACACCCACCCAAGAACAAACTGAGACCAGTGCAGCAAACATAAAAAAGGCACAAAGCGGAAGCATGAACTCAAGGAGTAACATGAGAAACAGTGAGCTGTCGGAGGGACCAGAGGGTGTAACCAAGTACCCAACTGGCCTGAAGCAGTCGAGTCATTAAGACAAGTAAAATAAACTGTGTGTGTACCCAGTGTGTATTATATACCAGTGTGTATTATACTTGCAAACAGCCATATCAAAACACTAAAACTTTATTTCACAGCAGTTAATTAAAGTTTCATTTTTAAAAAGAAAAGTGCAGACACAACACAATTCACATAATATATTAATTTCATTTATTGCAAGCGTTCATAATATGTAACCATCAACTGTTTCCAGCACAGGTGTTGCGCCACTGTTTGTTTCTAGTTAATTTTAGTTTTTTTAAATATGCTTCAAACCTATTTTTATTTGTAGTTTGATGGCTGCAAGATACATTAACCTTCCTCAAGAATCTTGTGTGACAACATTATTATGGTTCCAGGTTTGAGCAGTTGTTATCTTCCCTTAAAGTCTCTCTCTATCTATTCGTTTATCGTCCGTTTTCCCAGTTCCTGGGGTAGGACGTTAATGTTTGGAGCACACTTTTCCAATTGGATGCCCTTCCTGACGACAACCACCAGTATGTGGTGAGACTACTAGACAATTTCACATTTCCGATCAACCTAGTGCATGTTTTTGGACTGTGGGAGGAAACCGGAGTACCCGGAGGAAACCCACGCTGACACGAGGAGAACATGCAAACTCCGCACAGAAAGTCCCCAGCCTGACCCGGGACTCGAAGCCGGGACTTCTTGCTGTGAGGCGACAGTACTAACCACTCAGCCACCGTGCCGCCCATTAAAACGATTATATATATAGTAGTAAATAGATGTAATAAATGATGAGAGATAATTTAGGATTACTAACAAATGAAATTTTCTTCACAGTTCCCAGTCGGCTGGGTAGGTCCTTGACAGTTTACTAAAGCATCCAAGATGTTCAGTGAAGTTATTTGTGACATCATTTGTAAGCACAAAAGCTTTAATACATGATGAACTACACACATCACTCAAGGTTTACCTGGTGAAGTTGAATCACGACTATGAACATCTATGGTTATGTCAAAAAAGCAGTTTTTGTTATCTTCTTCCATTTTGTAGTACACTGTTCTCAACTGTGAAATACAAAAAAAACAGTAATACTGTGATTACCTGGCTGAAAAAAAAGATTATACTGGTAGTTAAACTGAATGTATCTCACCGAAGCAAACGACACCCCTGAACTGTATCCAGTTTTCAGTATGATGTCTTCGGCATGAACTATCTTTGACGGGAAAAAACCCAACTTCATTAAGATAATAAAAACCTAAACATGCAAAATAGATTTTCTTTAGAAGTGTCTTACCTCTATTGGTTTGACTATGGATTTTTGCGGGGTCAAAGAATAAACACCAATTCTGCCTTTCTTCCTGTATGACACATCAACCTTCATATCAAGAGTAGCACTATGTACTAAAATACTGTGTTTAGTCAAGGCCTCCAGTGTCAGAACAGTATCCTAGTGATGAAAAGCAAAAAGCATTTTAAAAATCTCTTAGAAATCTCATTTCATATTCTAAACTAATGATGTCATAATGGTGCAGCTGTAGCCTGGTGGTTAAAGAACTAAAAAAGCCGAGTGTAATATAGTTATGCAGTTACTTAATAATGTCCATGTATATTATTCCTGCGGAACTGCGGTTTGTACCTGGGTTGAATAGAAGCCTCCTTCGTTACGCTGATAATCAGTAAGCCAGTGAAGGATGGGTTTGGCGTACACTGTGTCTCCTCGAATTAAAGTCGTGAGCAGCATGTAGACGGTAGTTTCCACTGTCGTTGCTAATGATTGATCCTTAGAGGATTTTTCCTCCCAAAAACGAACAACTGCTGGGTTTCCTGAATTCACAAAGTAAACAATGGTAGTAGTAATACAATTATACAGTTCTGTACAATATCTATTCGTTTATCGTCCGTTTTCCCAGTTCCTGGGGTAGGACGTTAATGTTTGGAGCAGACTTTTCCATCTGGCAGTTTTCTGACGACAACCACCAGTAAGTGGTGGGATCTTATGAGACTACTGGACAATTTCACATTTCCGATCAACCTAGTGCATGTTTTTGGACTGTAGGAGGAAACCGGAGTACCCGGAGGAAACCCACGCTGACACGGGGAGAACATGCAAACTCCGCACAGAAAGTCCCCAGCCCGACCCGGGGATCGAACCCGGGATTTCTTGCTGTGAGGCGACAGTGCTGAAACCACTCAGCCAACGTGCCGCCCTTGTACTACATAACAATCAGCTTTAATATTTGCTTCAGCCTTGATAACCTATTATAAGCCATTTTGGTAAGTGCTAGCAAACTTGTTCATTCATTTCCAGGAAAAAAAACTTTAAGATTTCGTTCTGCACACGCTTTTTCAAAATCCCAACCACTGATTTTCTACGGGGATTAAATTTGGAGAGTTGAAAAGCCCCTCTCATACTTTCCTTGACTTAAATGTGCGCTTGGGATTATCGCCTTACCCCAATTACCAAAAATACATAATTTCACCACATAACTCTTTACGTCTGGTTATTTATAGGAACCAAGAGACCCCAGTTCCTCGGTGCTTCACCTACATTCAAAGCAATGTTTACTTCAGTTTACTAAAATAGTACTATTATGTTTGCAGTACTTTATAAATCATGTCTTTTCACGCATCTTTTGCATGAACACATTGTTACAGTACAGCAGTACTAACAAAACATATAGAAACAGCACATACTATAGGACTATCTATTCACTATGTGCAGTTTGGGCAGTTAGCTATGCTAATAGTTCTAATTCTCCAAGGTGGTCATTCATTCTAGCTGTCACCATCTCATCTGCACCTTTTTTTTACAGAGCAGTCAACCATAGGCTGCTAAATCTATATTTTATATATGAATATGAATGACTCACATTGGACTTTCTTGAATTAAAGCTAAACATTTCACATTTCGTATCACGAGTGGAATCTTTATGACAGAATGATAAATTGAAAATAATTAGCTTTTATGTCTGTGTCAAAACTGATTACACGTCTGTGATTCCAGATGAGAGGGCTTGTATGCCGGCACTCTTGGATGAGCATCTTAGACAAACAGGATATTGACTAAACAAAGAGGGTGAACAGGATTGGTTAGTTGCCCTGTCACGTCATGGCAGGAAGGTTTGCGTGTTTTGTCTTCTTTTCACAGTCCAAAGAATGTGATATAGAACATTAATAAATCACGAGTACAATCTGATTACCTGTATTGTCATATAAAAATCTACATATTCTTTGTTATTATACCAGGTATGACCACTCAGGTGGATTAATCGACTTTTCTACGGCACACGTTAGAAGAATATGAACTCTTTGGTTCGACTCTCGGCATTGCTGTGTGACAGGGACACGATGAGTGAAGACCGGTCATACAAGTCCCTATGAATTTTGTTTTAAAACAGAGGCCGCCACAATATCATCACCGTGTTCATTATGTTAGGCCTGATCGGTGTGTATATAACACTGTCACTGATTGCATAAAAATATATAATAACATTCAGCTCTTTCTTCGTGCCCTAGGAATAATCTTCAAGTGTGTTTAATATGAAATTTGAGAGATGTCGGCCTTATGAAATTATATATTGACTCTATAGACTAGGGCTGACCGCAATTAATCGATTATTCGTTGGTCGACCGAAAAAATTACTTGTCGGCCAAATTCCATTGGTTGAGTAGTCGCAGGAAGAAAAAAAAGCTGCGTTTCGTCAAAGGACTTCTGGGACTTTTAATTTGAACGGCGTCACAAAGGA
>JAOUQU010133564.1:0-15227 GCA_028566735.1 Ammoglanis amapaensis | reverse complement strand
TATATATATATATATATATATATATATATATAGAGAGAGAGAGAGAGAGAGAGAGAGAGAGAGAGAGAGAGAGAGAGTAGATACAGACAGACGGACAGACAGACAGAACTTGAAGTGTCAGTGATTACCACAAACCCTCCTCACACCTTGAGACTGTGATACTGATCTCAGGTCAGTTAATGTCACCCTACAGAAACATGATCTTCTACTCTCCTGTTGCACCAGGACTCGAGGATCCACTCACAGTCTGTGGATCATCTAACATCCACAAACATGTCGATCTGTCAATCAATAATATAAAAGAAGGAGAGCTTACAAGGCCTGACCTCAGCCCCGCCCGAGAGCTCTGGGACGAACTGGAACATCGACTGAGGATTTCAGGACCTTCTCCAATACTGATTTAATAGCACGTGCTTTTAAAAATGTGATTTCCAACAAGTTCATCTCAGGTGTTTAAATACCTCCGACTGTATAGAGAAGTTTAGTATTAGAATTAGAGCTGAGATTCGATCTAGACTGAAAATAAAAGACATTCCAGTAATGCTCATCTTCATTCTTCATCACTGAGGTCATGAAAACATGAAGTGGTCACGCCAGGGTGTGTGTGATCACCTGTTCAGGTAGGAAAGTGTCCTCAATACACCTGTACATGTATGTCAGTTACACAAACACAAAGTAAAAGTTTCTATACGAGTGGAAGATCTTCGGTTCTTATTCTTTCACAATTAAAACTCCACTTTTGTATCTCATCTGTAGGACCTATGCAATTTTTTTGTCTGTTGTTTTACATTTTGTAATGGATGTATTTTAGTGTTTGTTCCTATGATAGGATCACCGGGTACTTTTCTGTTTTTCTAAAGCATCCACGAGTATAGAAAAAAAAAATTCATTATAAGTGTAACTTATTGCTGTTGTTGTTACTGTTGTTATTTATTATAATAAGTGTGTTATTATGACATCATTGTTATTATTAGTAGTAGCATTCACCCAGTGTGCGTCACGCCATGGCCCTGGAAGGAATAATCACTGATAAAAACCAGATAATGGAAGGATAGATTATTATTGTTGTTGTTGTTTTATCTCATCGGGTCCACCTTGAGGAACTCTGGAGATCTGCAGGTTTTTCTTGACATTTTAAAGTTGACAAACATTAAAGAAATATTAAAAAACAAGGACTAGAATGTCAGCAGGGTTTGTATTTTTGAATCTCTGTGATGTGATTGGCCAGTAGACTACCGCATACATTGCTGTGCATCTCTGTGATTGGCTGATACGGTGCTGTAGGGTGCTGAGGCCTCCTGGTTCTCAGGAAAGGAAGGAAGGGTGGTGGTGGTGGTGTGTTTGTGTGTGTGTGTGTGTGGGGGGGTGAACCATGTTTACAAATGCTGTTTAAAGGGGCAGGACACACTGGGGCAGGACCGGGTTCGACTCACACGCAAAGCTGCAAAGCAATTCCACTGAGAAATGATTCAGACTTTCTGATCACCTTCAGGATCAAGTTCCACCTATTTATATCAGCAACACACAAACGATCAGCAAGAACAAGAAAGTGCTGGAAAATACATCAAAATGTACATTTCAAGTTTCGGCTTTTATTCTCTGTGGATGTAAAATGTTCCATTTCATGAAGAATTTGTTCACTTCTCATTTAGATTTTACACAGCAGCTGTTGGGCTGAGTAAGCTGGGCATTGAACTTGTAAGCATAAGGTTGCTGGATCGAATCCCACTGCCAGGTTGCCGTGGTTGAGCCCGAACCAAAAACTCATTTCTGTTTGTGCCAGTGCACACTGCAACCCTGACCAGAATAAAGCAATAATAATAGTGGTTTTATTTTTCTTTATATCTATCTATATCTATAACTGCTGTTATTCACACAAATATTATAAATGATTGTTTATAATGATTGTTGTTATTTCTATTAATTTAATAATGTGAATTTTTGTTAATTGTTTTTATAAAACGTTAATTATTCGTGCTGTTAATGATAATACATATTACATTATTAATAGTGCTTACTATATTAATTATTGTTAGTCATTATATGAAGAACTATTGTTCTTGTGGAATTATTATTATTGTTTAATATTAAGAGTAACACCACACCACCCCCAATCGCATATTAATATTATTATTATTACTATTATTTTTATTATTATTTATGCAGACTGTAAAAACCCTGTGTACGTTTCTGATTGGTCGAGGCTCTTGCGGTGGGCGGGCTGATGCAGGCGTTTGCAACCATTGTGACGTCACGATCAGCTGTTGCGAGTGTTCTTACGCTTGTGATGGTCGGATCAGCTGGAACAGGCAATAACAGCACAAACATCTCCATCTACAGAAAGCATTCGAACCAAGAAGCAACCGGACCGATCCACACCGGGGAAGAAATCCCAGCCGACACGGAGAACTTCTGAAGAAAAGAAGCCTGTAGTGTTTAAGGAACAGCCGTAATAAAGCCGTCATAAAGCCGTAATAAAGCCGTAACCGGGTGCACCGACCTCTACCTCATTCACGGACATCGGAAGCTGGAGGAGCTTGTTTACTCCTCGGTAACCCGTTCACACGTTTACACACCAGTTTGCAGGTAAGATCTTTGTCCTTAATCCGGAGATCCTGTTTACGTTTAGCTTCGGTTCTAATTAATATGCACCGACCGAGTACTGCATCCCACTGTTTGTGAGGGGTGACAGGGTAAATAGGGGGGTTTAATTCGCTCGGGGGTGGCCATACATGGCTGGATTGGAAATATGTCGAGGATTAAGCGTCGATGTGCCTTTTATGGGCTTTAATAACAATCCTGATAACACCAGTGTACTTACAGTATTATACTCACCACAATACTCACTACTGTATACTCACCACAATACTCACTACTGTATACTCACCACAATACTCACTACTGTACTCACCACAATACTCACAATATACTCACTACTGTATACTCACCACAATACTCACTACTGTATACTCACCACAATACTCACAATATACTCACTACTATACTCACTACTGTATACCCACCACAGTACTCACTACTATACTCACTACTGTGTACTCACCACAATACTCACAATATACTCACTACTGTGTACTCACCACAATACTCAATACTGTATACTCACCACAATACTCTGCTATATACTCACCACAATACTCACAATATACTCACTACTGTATGCTCACCACAATACTCACTACTATACTCACCACAATACTCACTACTATATACTCACTACAGTATACTCACCACAATACTCACAATATACTCACTACAATACTCACAATATACTCACTACTATATACTTACTACAATACTCTCAATATACTCATTACAATACTCACCACAATATACTCACTACAATACTCACTACTATACTCACCACAATGTACTCACTACAGTATACTCACCACAGTATACTCACTACAGTATACTCACTACAGTATACTCACCACAATGTACTCACTACTGTATACTCACTACAATACTCACAATATACTCACCACAATATACTAACACACAATATACTCACTACAGTATACTAACACAAAATATACTCACATAGTTTCATTACCATACAATCTAAATGTGTGTGTGTGTGTGTGTGTGTGTGTGTGTGTGTGTGTGTGTGTGTGCGTGTGTGTGTGTGTGATCCTGTATGTAAACAGTAAACCCTCTATTTGTTTTGTATGTTTACTTCCTCACAAGACATTCATGTTTAGGTAAATAAGACATAAACAGTGAGGGATCTGTGCTGGATCTTTTATATCCGGGTTACTGTGGTGTTTTTCACCCTGGTTTTGTCCAGCCGGGTATTTTTCCGTCCCTCTCCAGTCTTAAAGGGCGGGGGCGGCTGCACCAATGACGTCAGCACCCACTTCTTCCTCCCTGTTCATATTTCATGGCCGTATCCCAAATAGCTTCTTGTTCCTTTTCTAGTGCACTAGTTAGCACTGTATAGCTAACAGCGCAACACTATCGGGTTTATTATTAGCTCTGTCGTGTGCTTTGCGTCTGGTTTGTTTGCTGTAATGTTGTTATCATGTTGTGACTTTTCAAAATAAATAATTGTATGCTAATTAGCATTTGTATGCTAATTATTTTGTTCAGATGCACCACTACTAATACTAATAATAATAAGAACAACAATAAGAATCCTTATTATGGAGATTTAACAATAATAAAAAATGATGTTTATTAAATCCTCTCAGGTACCAGGTCTTGCTGTATCTAAGCTTATTTAACAGAAGGGGATTCGAACCAGAGCTGCATGATAACTTAATTCCTAAACTGTCGTTTCACAGCAAGAAGTCCCGGGTTTAATTCCCGGGTAAGGCAATCTGTGTCGTTTGCATGTTCTCCCAGTGTCCGTTTCCTCCCACAGTCCAACCTGACATGCAATCAGAGATACTCAGTGGTGCGACAAAGTAAATGTAATTCGTTATTCTACAAGTAGTATTTTTGTGTATCTGTACTTTACTAGAGCATTTTTATTTTTTCTTTAACTTTACTACATTTCAGAGTAAAATATTTTACTCACTACATTTTGTCGTTACTTTTGTCTCATGTGTGCGAAAATAAGTATTTGTATATTTAAGTATATACATTTAAGACTGAAATAATCTCGTTATCACACCATTTAAGTTACAGCTCTGTGATTTTTAGTATATACTGTGAGTTTTTAGTATTTATTGCCGTGGTGACGCTGTACATGTTCCCCATTCATCAATGAAAAGGATCCCTGCTGAGCAGATAGGTGTTGGGAGTATTTTTAGCTCCGCGGTGATACTGGTGTTACTGTTGAGGTTACAGGATTAGATACGCGTGTATGAGATCTTGCAAGCTAAAAGCTTGTATCAGATTTGGAAAAGCAGGAATTTCTATAACTTTTTTTAATTATGACTGAAAGTGAAATTTGTGAAGTAAAGCACACATCTCCGGTCTAAACTGTTCACAGATTGATGTTTGTTACTTATAGTTTTAACACTTTTGTGTTTTTTCTTAAACATTTATTAATTCAGTGCACTAACAACCTGTTGGTGTTTTTTATGAAATATTAACATCCTTTTAAATGATGAATACCAGATTTATTGTGCTGTACGGATGTAATCTCATGACTTGATCCTAATATAAATGGGTGGATTAGAACGTGATCTAGATCATTCTTAGATCTCACAGTCAGTAAAGACGTTTCAGATCTTCATCTTGTTTGCTGACGTCGATGCAAATTTTCCTGCATCATTTTCAGCACCAGGTTCACATTTGTTTACCCAAGAACTCTGAGTTTGAGGCTCTGCTCAGGGGTCCAGCAGTCACCCTGGGGCCAACTTGCACTAACATTGGACACAGTACGTAAATTTATTGAACCGGAATGTGTACCTCAGGTTTAGCTAGATATATAATGCCTTTTATATATGATATACACCGATTGATTTCCTGATGGGAAATCTCTTCTGATTGGTCAGACTGTTTGACGTACAACTGTGACGCTTTCAGTATGTACACACCAGTCAAAGTCAACACAAAACATTTGCATATTCATGATAAACACTAAGAGGAAAACAATTTCACTGTGGTTGTCTTGGTGAGTTAGTATATTACTGTTGCACAATTCTGCTTCGAGTTCTTTAATGACATTGTTGTGTTAAAGACAAATAAAATTTGCTTTATGATGTAAGATCCTGTTTTTTCTAACCCGTTTCTTCCATCTCTATTCATTTTTGTCTCTTCAGGCGTTTCCAACTCTTCCAAGGTTCCTCCACCAAGAGCTTGACGAGCTAAAGAGTCTTTCAAACATTCCTGCTGTTTTTTTATAAGCGATCTTCCAAGGCAGCTCTCACTCAGGACTTCCACCAGGTCTTAACTTTAACCTCTGAACTCACCATGTTCCAGCGTATCAGCAGCCTGCTGTTCGGGGCAGTGGAGGACGTCTCCGCCGAGGTCAACGGCCCCAAACCCTGCGTGACTGAGGCCGACGAGGAGGGGTGGCTGCTGGTCAGCGTACCCGGTCAGTGTCTGCAGAATTCGGTTTGGTTACTAACAGTTGGCATGTGGGATTTTATTCATAAAATATCCTGACACACTGGTGCTGAGATCTTAACCACCTTCACAGACGGTGGTGGGGTGGTGACGAGGGCTGAACTACAACTAGAAAACTTGTAATCGGAAGATTGCCGGTTCAATTCAGAGAGTCGATAGGTCACGGTTGAGCAAGATACTGAAACCCTAACTGCTCCCCGAGCGCCGAGGCTAATATAGGGCTGTGTTTCACTGCACGGATCAGGTCTAATGTTGAGGATTAAATCCTCTGTGTATTAAAATTTCTAAATTCCTAAATTATTGTAGATAATTCAGTGTCTGTAAAATTTAAAACCTAATATTCTAGTTTTTTTAAGTACAATCTCGAGCCATGTCCATTAATTCTATTCAAAATTTTATTCTAGTTTATAGAATAAACCAACACGCATTAAAGTGGTTGAGTTTTAAAGTGGCCTTATATTTGATTCCATGACTGTATTATAGTATATAAGTAAATTGAAATAATTTAACCAGTTAAGTGACTAATTCTGAGACGCAGGAACTCTAAACTAATAATTCTATTTCCATGTTTTGTTTTGTTTTTATCTTCCCCTCCTCATTTATGACTTGTTTCCACCCTCCCGGTGTGTCTGTTCACATTAATTACCCGCATGGCTTTATTTAAAATGGTTTTACCCTTCGTACCTGCCCCTCATTGTCTCTCTACTCTCTTTCTATCTCTACTCATGTTGCCACTTCTTTTCACCCGTAAGATGGTGAATGCATTATGCTGGGGGAAGATGGGGCAGAGGTGCCATCCACCCCTCAATCCCTACCCCATATCGAGTCCCATCGTGTGGAGTCCCAACCTAACCCCGCCCCAACCTCCTCTCTTGAATCTGCCCGCACATCTTGTACACGTCGCAGGGCCCGAGCGGGTCACTCTCAGGCCCTTCACACATCTTTTGCCCGCCCCCTTTGCTCCTCGTTCTCTCCTCACTCTACCCCCTTGGCCCTGTGCCCGTTGGGCAGTGTCCCCGAGTGCAGCGGCGGGTTAGAAGAGAGCTGGTTCATCACTCCTCCACCCTGTTTCACTGCAGAAGGAGCGGCGGCTGAGGCCAGCCCCATGGAGGACCTGCTCATCGAGCACCCCAGCATGTCCGTCTACGTCTCCTCGTCACACCTGGAGCAGAGCGCTGCCGACGTGGCTGATGCAGTCAGGTGAGCACTAGAGGGCGTTTCTGAGATGTTTGTGTTTACATTCTGGTTTTAGTGACGAGTGACGAACGTCGTTGTTGTAGATTTTATCTGATCAAAATTGAACAACAAAAGATTTTGAATGTCGATCATAAACAAAACATCATAAACACTGAGACACCGACATCTACAGGGAGAGACGACTTTAACTACAAGTGTGTGCAACATTGTTTTGATGGCTGTATTGCTCTGTGTTGTTTTAACATGTAGTTAGAAAATGTTTAAGTTTTGTCATACTCATCTCTCTCGTTCTCTCTCTCTCTCTCTCTCTCTCTCTCTCAGCAGGATGTCTGAATCTCTGCCATCCCCGGTTCCCACCCGGATGGCACGAGGGTGTCAGGCGACCTCCCTCGCCAAAGTGACTCACATGAGCCGTGTCCAGAGGGCCAAATCCCGCACAGAGCGTCGCCACCTGGCTCGCGGACACGTACAGCGGCAGAACCGCACCCGCCAGCAGGTCCCGCGTCACGCCGCCCACACTCGCAACTCCTTCCTGCACCAGCCGTGCCAGCGTGGACTCTGCCACTGACCGACTCTCACTTAAACCGACCTCCGGCCTCCCCATATCAGCCATGACGACGTCTCTTGCTTCTCGTACATTTTCAGACTGTGTTTGTGTTCATGTTTGTTTGCTTCAGATACTTCATTATGCCACTGAACTAAAGGTGCTGAAATCTATCCGTTAGCGGTAATTTTTGGTATGCCAGTTATACCTGGCACCCACTGTGAGAGCAGCTGGCATCTAATAACCAGGTCATGAGTGTAGCGAAACAGAATTTACGTATCAGATTCCAAGAGACAGACGGTGTCTGATGGGCATGGGCAATGGCAGACGGGTCCTGGGAAGGGAGGTGTTTCATTTCCTTTATTTGCTTTCGTTTTGTGTTGGGAAAGTTTTCTCTTTTTTTAAAGATTTTTAGGAAAGTTGGCATATTTTTATGCGTCTCAGATTCTATCTGATGTGTGAAAGAGACACTTTAACAACACACAGAGAAAGCTAAAGCAAGTAGAGGAAGATTAGAGGACGAATCGAAGAGAGGAAGCAGATTAAAGATGGAGGAGAGTTTGATGGATGATCAGATTTAGAAAGTATGTTGTGTAACCCACCAAGCTAAAAAGATACGCCAGATTCACCCGAAAGAGGCCCGGAAGATTCGGTAATAACTTCTGTTAGGATTAAGCGATCTAAACTAAATAAAAGTTCATCATAGTGTACACCGCCATCGTAATTACTAAGTTATTACAGAATATTCCGGGCCTTTTTTGAGTGAATCTTCCCGTGTTGACTTTTTAACTGGCAGATTATTGTTATGTTTTGTGAACCCTCATTTTTAGCTCAATTTAGAATTTGGCACAGATGAAGTACCATCATAACAGGTGTACAGATCTTCTGTATATAATGATTGTGCTGGGTTACAGGGTACGGTGGTATATGAAAGGGTGTAGGATGTTTTAAGGGAAAAGCTTTGGCACTTGGAAGTTGTGCAAGCGTTTTTGTGGCCCAATTGAGCAGAAATGTCTGTGGGAACCACAGATGAACAGTCTCGACCAGACCTGAAATCACATTTTCTTTTGTGCATCTCACTGTTTATTCGAGATGTAACATGGAGCCTTCACAATAGGGCGTTTGCGTAAAATCTAATTTAAAGATGATCATTTCTCTCTCGGACTCTGGTCTTGACTGTTTAGCTACACCAAGTTCCTTCATCGAACTGTTGGATTTGTCCCAATCATCATGCAGACTAGATTGGAGGAGTTTTTATGAATACATTAATGAAATCAGTGCTGTACTTCGGCCAGGAGCTACATCCCAAGTTCTCTTATCATCTGGTATAGAAGGCGACTCTTTTTTTTTTGCTTTGTTGTCTTTTATTCTATAATTTTCCTGCCCTAGACCCGTAATCCTCATGTACATGCCCAGTTCTATGATGGACCCGTCCAAAGCCCAACACATGGCTGGAAAGAAACCACTGTGATAAGTTGCTACTGTATGCCACTTGGTGTGAAGGCCTGGCATGGTCAAGATGACCTTCCTGACACAACTCTCCTTATTTATCCTGGCTTGGAACTGACACTACAGTGCACTGATTTGTGTATCTGGCATCTTAAAACAATCAAGCAAAACATTTTATACTTTATATTTAGTCAGTGGTCTATCAGTGCCCCCCCTAAATGTGCCCCCCCAGAAAAGAAGGCCCCCAGTTTGGACACCACTGCTATACACCAAGATAAAAAGCATCCATTATTCTTTGTAAGATCTACATCCTCAAACAGTTGCACTCGGACGTGAGGTGCCCAGGTTGTCCAGTAAAGATAAAACACTTGAACTCTGATAGGACCGCATTTTAGGCGTCAAACTAACTTGCATTAGGTTCCTGCAGGATCCTCCACACCGAACTTTCCACACTCAATAGATGAAATATGGTGCTGAACGTTATTTGTAGGTTTTCAAAACTCGGAAACCAAGTTTGCACTGTCTTACAGTTTGAGATACTGATCATTTAGTCATGTGCAACTGTAGCGGATGAACGAATGATGTTGATGTGCATGATAAAGATTAACGTTCGTGTATGTAATTTTATGCACAGCTCCTACAGTGTTCCACGGACGCCTGCTTGGACTTGTTTTATTTTTGAATAATGTCACATTTATCGAAACACAGCACAGTCCAGCATATATTTTATATATTTATTGTTTTAAAAATATTATCCTCAAATTACCCGGGAAATGGAAATAAGTATAAAGCCTGATTTTGTTTTAAATCTTTTATGTTTTATGTGCATGTTAGTTCTTTGCCCACCATTTTCTTTTTAACTCATTTAATCCCCAGCAAAATGTACACGCTATAATGAAAACATGTATATTCATATATATATATATATATTTTTTTTCTTCATATTATTCTTTTAACTTATGTGTAACATTGTTCATGGTGGATGTATGAGGGTGGATCACAGGATGTCAAAGGCTGTGTTTAAGGTTGACTTTCTTTGAGATGTGTTAATTATGTAGGTTCTCCTGTAGGTACTGAAGCATCTTACACATCAGATTCTAAATCCTACAAGATAAATAAGTCATCAACTCCCATAAAGATGATAAGTAGTCTTGAATCATTATTTGTAATCATTTTAATTCACGTTTGTTTTTGGTTAGGTCCTGTATGTTTTGTTTCTGTTGGTTTTGGAGTGTGTGTGTATATGATTAATGATGTGTGTGCATATAGAGAGCAGTGTGTTATTTGCCCCTGGGTATTTCGGGGTCAGTTGAGTATGTAGCTAGTGTGATGTTATGAATATAGAGCGGGTGGGGTAATTTAAGATATCGTAATATGAACTGAAATTTACGTGCTTGTATTTTTATCCACTATAATTAGAAGCAGATATGTTTTTATTCACTGTTACCTGATTATATTGTTAAAAACGAGGGGGTGGACGAGCCTACGCGGAGGCCACACTCTTCCGTCGCTGGGTTCCTTTAGTGCCCTGTACCTATGGCAGCTTTACGAACACAGGGGTCTGTACACCTCTCAGATTAGTACGCCCCCTTCCAAAAAAAGTACAACTAGAGTATATATGGAAAATAAAAAAATATGGAATGGTGTATATCTATGGTGATTGTGCCTTTCACTATTCTGCATGGTTTTGTTTGTGAATTGCTGAGTTCTCGACCCTGCCTGCGGACGTGCTCCCCGGGCAGTTGGAGAGATCTATGCAAAAGTACGAGGACGGGGTTCCAGCATTCGAACTGCAATGCAGGAACCAGAAAAAAGAAACTAAAATAAAAACCTCTCAGGATGAAACAGCTTTTGTGTTTATTGTTATGTGTGGTATATATACATGAATACATCCACATACCAACTTATAAACCTGTTTAGTGTGTGTATCACTGTGACCTAAATGGATGGATGGTTGTCCACAGTCATTTGTACACTTACAGTACATTTACAAGGGCCACAACAATGACTTGCTCACAAGTGTTTTTGATCTGGTGCTCTTAAACTCGGCTTTATGACCATGTTTTCTTATATATATTTTAATGTCACGTCTATATATTGTTATCCTTGTGAAAATATGCCTTATTAATCGTCCCACTATAAGTTTAGAGTTTTGTTTTTAAGTACAACCTTAATGTCAAGAGTTCTTAAAATGGAGATTGTTGACACTGGTTAGAATAGTGACGTGGTTATCGGAACACAGCCGATTTAAAGTCCCTGTTGGCCTTAAATGTGTGTCCAAAAAACGTCGATTGCTTAATATGAGAGAAAATAAAACATATTATTTTTCTTCTGATGTACTTTAGTGCTTATCGTTGTTTTAAAACGAGTTTACATTCGCGTATACAACGTTGAAGAGGCGTAGTGTACTTTGTAGGCTGTAGGGACTAGGGAGTAGGGTGCTTGACTGACTGTGCGCATGCGCAGTGCCTCCACGCACCTGTCAACGCCGCGTTCGACGACTAGGCAGGCTGAGTGAATGTTTGCGCATGCGCATTGTGTCTCGCTGGGTATTGTCTCCGAGCATAAACAGAGCGGTGTGTCGGTGATCATGTCCGCCGCTCCAGGTGAACCGTTCCCCGGGTACAGCGGCCCCACCATGGCGGACAAAGATTCGGACCAGGACATCGCTTTAGGCAGCGCTTATTCCCCCGTGGATTACATGAGCATCACCAGCTTCCCCCGGTTACCGGAGGACGACGTGCAGACCGGGGACAGCGGCCCGAGATCCCGCAGAGACGATGACCAGTTCCTCAGTGAGCAGGATACAGGTGTGTGTTTTACCTGGGTCAACTCTTTCATTAAAGTGCACTTCCTGTCTGAGCACTATACAGGTGTGTTACCTGTGTACTTCTGTTACAACACTTCCCTGACCAGACACAATACAGGTGTGTTCTTTACCTGTGTACTTCTGTTACAACATCATTAAAAAACATTTCACTTCTTGACCAGGCAGAATACAGGTGTGTTATTCACATTTCGATCTTCTTGTGTTTGTACCAAAATAAAAAACTCCCTCCACCCCTCCCTCGTCCCTTCCCTCGTCCCCTCCCTCGTCCCCTCCCTCGTCCCGTCCCTCGTCCCCTCCCTCGTCCCTTCCCTCGTCCCGTCCCTCGTCCCCTTCCTCTTCCCCTCCCTCGTCCCCTTCCTCTTCCCTCGTGCTTTTTTTTCTTTTTTCCTCAGACCCGGACCAGTTTCTGAAATCTGCCCGCCTGCAGCGCGTGGCATCGTCGGGCTCCGACCTGGACAGTCACGACTCTTCGTCTCTGAGGGAGACGAGACAGGACCCGCTGGCTCAGCAGTGCGCCTGCTCACGCGACGGCCTGACCATCATCATCACGGCCTGTCTGACCTTCGCCACGGGGGTCACCATCGCCCTCATCGTACAGATCTACCTCGGGGAAGCTCAGGTACGGAGAGCCCGGTGTTCACCTGGATCAGAACGTGGTGGTGGATGAGGTGATGATCCTGTTGGAGCGGAAACACACAACTAAATGTGCAAAAATAAACAGTAAATAACCATATAAATATGTAATATGTAAATAAACATAAATAAACAGTCTAAATAAATAACTAAATACATTTATAATGTAAACATGTCATTAAGAGACATTAATGTAAAAGAGACGTCCTGAAACAATTGATAAAAAAAGTATAGCAAAGTAAACACAGCAGTGTGTGTGTGTGTGTGTGTGTGTGTGTGTGTGTGTGTGTGTGTGTGTGTGTGTGTGTGTTTAACAGGCGTGTTTAACTCCCATTGTGTCTTTGTGTACGAACAGATCATTTCCCTTTTAAAGTCTCAGTCGCTCAGGTAGTTTAGGCAATGAACTAGTAACCAGAAGGTCATTGGTTCAAGCCCTGAGTGATTCCAAATTCTGAAACACTATAGTATAAAGTACAAATGTAAAAATGTGAGTTTGTAGGTTCGAATCCCATCTGAACGATTCGTTGTTTGTACCGAGCTTGTTGTGACGGTTTGTCACCGAGCTGATCTGCACATGAACTCTCCTGCTGCACACGTGACCGTGTTTGTGTTGTCTGTGTCCCATCAGATCTACAATCAGGGTGCTGTAGTGACGGACGCGGCTCGCTGTACCGCTTTAGGTTCTGAGGTTCTACATGAGCAGGGTTCTAGTGTGGACGCTGCGATCGCTGCTGCCCTCTGCCTGGGCATCGTCCACCCCCACACCTCGGGCATCGGAGGGTGAGTGTGAAAACTTATTCACTCGGGTGCATCGAGGATGTTCCACTAAACGTCATTCGATGTTTATATGAAGTCAGGCACCTCAGAATAAAGTGATGAAGAGTTCAAGCATTTTAATGATTAAATAAATCATTTCTCATCATTAAACCTGATTGATGTTATTATAACCGTCTGCGTTCTTTCTGTGTTCGATGTGACGTCTCATATTATTAATTTCGTAAAGAGGTGGAGTGATGCTGGTCCACGACATTCGGACAAACGAGAGCCGCGTCATCGACTTCCGTGAAACGGCGCCCTCTGGCCTCCGGGAGGATATGCTGCAGGGTCTGGATCAGAAGGTACGGACCACAAATTCTGCTGGATCAGTGGGTGGCGCGGTCCCCTCACCGCAGGAAGTCTCGTGAACAACAAGTAAACGAGTTGTGTGTTCAAAAACTGATCATTAAATCAATCAAATGTTTTCTTCTCTCCTCAGCCAGGTCTGATGGTGGCTGTTCCGGGCATGCTCAGTGGGCTCCACCACGCCCACCAACTGTACGGGAGGTGAGGACCGGGCTTTAACACTGTATGTTTACATGTGCTGTGTCCGGGTTCGACTGGGAAAACTACCCAAGCTCTTAGGACAGGACAGTCTTGTCTGTGTGGACGTCCGGCCGGTGGATGGTACAGCTGATGGAGATTTGAGCCCAGGGTGAAGGAGTGGTTAATCACACTAGTCTATTACTGCTGGGATCCAGGGTTCGAATCCCCACAGTGCTATAAGGCAGACTGACGCATGATCGAGGGTCACCCTCTTTTTTCTAAAAAACATCTTACAGGAATTTTTACCGTCACCTTACAGCAAAACGTCCCGGCTTTGGTTCCTAGGTGAAACAATCTGGGCCACGCTATGTAAAGTTTGCATGTTCTCCTTGTTTCTCTGTGGGTTTTCGTCTGGTACTCTGTGTCCAAAAACCTGCAGGCAGGTTGATTAAAGATACTGAAATTGTTCCGTGTGTGTCAGAATGGAAAACACTACTGCACACCCCTTGTTCTACACTAATTCTCTGGTTGTGATGTCACAAAGGGGGGGAGATCCAAACAGCTCATGATTTCTGAGTGAGGTATAAGTAATGTAATAATAACTTATTCCACTAAGGTGAAATCTTCCGTTTCGGTTTGTACAGAAGGGAAACGGTACCGGTTTCTTTTGTAACCCGGGACAAACCGTTTACATGTTACCTAACGACTCCGGCGGATTCTCTTTGTTTGCAGGAAACATTGGAAGGATGTGGTTACCATGGCTGCAGATGTCGCCAGGAACGGATTCAACGTTACCCATGACCTGGGTAGGTACCCGCTCCTATACCCTCAGAGGTTTTCAGCTAGATATTTTGTGATGGTTCGATGTAAAAGAATCACATGATGAATTGTATCGTGACTGGAGTGAATCGTCTGTTTTGTGTCTCTCTTCTGTCTCCTGTAGCGGATGCTCTGTCCAGTGTAAAGCTGGAGAAAATATCGCCGGCGTTCCAGGATCTCTTCTTTCCTGACGCCAGTCCTTCTCACTCGGGACTTTTTGTGACCCGTCAGGACCTGGCAGCAGTTCTGGACCGGGTGGCAGTCGATGGGATCTCCGAATTCTACGACGGGAATCTGACCCAGGAGATGGTGTCTGCGGTAAAATGCCAGAACCATGTCATTGAGTGTGTGTGTGTGTGTGTGTGTGTGTGTGTGTGTGTGTGTGTGTGTGTGTGTGTGTGTGTGTGTGTGTGT
>JAOUQU010133454.1:0-15228 GCA_028566735.1 Ammoglanis amapaensis | reverse complement strand
CCCCCCCACCCCCCCCCCCCCCCCCCCCCCCCACACACACACACACACACACACATACAACAACTCATAATATGTGTTATAATATTTTCAGCACTAAGCCATTTTAAAAATAAAAATCATAATGATACATTTTAATTGTAACTCACTTGACATTGCAATATCTCTCAAAATGCAATCAAAACTGTAAAAATCTAATCAAGATACACAGCAATCGCCAAAATGTTAAAGTATGTATTCACTTAAAAAATGTTTTACTAAAAAAAATCCCTTTTTAAAATTCCCTTTTTAAAACTGTCTGTAGTGCCCTTAATTGATTTTGAGAGGGAATTCCAAATGTGATGGACAGCAGACCAGAAGGCCCGATCACCCTTGGTTCTGAGCTTGGTTCTTTGAAGGATGTGCTGTTTACAGTTTGTAGAGCGGAGGGATCGGAATCAAGTCTGTATGGTGATAAGTTCTTTGAGATATTTGGGAGCATGTTTATAAATACACAGGTGAGTGCCAGGATCTAGTACATGGTCAGAATAATCAAGCAAGGTTTTTAAATCCAGCATGGTCCAATGACTAACATTGCACCATGCCCCACAAACTCCAAACAAGGTAGGGGAATTTCATTGTTGTACACATGTACATGTATACATGACCAAAAAAGGAATTGTTCTTCTTTTTGCAGTATGTTTTTGTGTCCTTTGCTTTAACATAAAGAGAACATGGTTGATGACTATCTGCATAGCAACAGATTTGCTAAACAGTTACGTAACAATTACTTAACCAATATATCAGAGAGCACACATTTAAAGACACTCCATCTATCATAGGGCAGCATTATAACCACTGATTGCTGTGTTAGTCCCTGTTCGCCCATTCGGTCAGCATGACTTGTGCTCATTTGTCGGTGAAAAGCTATGAAGGGATGGATTTTCACTGTGATGAACTGAGACACTTACAGCACTCATATTCCCAAGGTGATGACTTTTTAATTTGGCTGTAATCACTGTGACAGAATAGTCATGGCATGAGTGCCAGGTCAAGTCAGAGAGGGGGTGTAAAGGAATCGGCTACGGTCACCACTGTTCTGATGAATAAATTAATACATATTAGTAAATTAACATTGTGAATAAAGGTTTTAAATCTTTAAAAAGAAAGTAACACTTGAAATGAAAAAAAAGAAAATTAACAATGTCAGTATCATCAACAAATAAAAGCCATCATTAGGGTTTGCATTGTTAATTTAATATTTTTATGCCAGACGCACATCCTTCATTTATCAAATGCTACACAGCTGCATTAAGATTCTGAGGGGCGTGGTTGCTGGAGCCTATGTCACCCTTTCAGTGGGCACAAGGCACACTGAAACACCCTGTATGGGCCACAGTCCAAACACAAACCCAATTACCTATAAGACAAGTCACATAGATAACCCAATGCCTCAAATGAAACTGACCACATGTTTTTAGACTGCAGCACCAATGGGGCAAAACAGTGTAGCCTAGGAAGAGTGTTGGGCTTTGAACCCAAAGGATAGTCTACACAGCCACTGCTGGGTACTTAAACGAGACCCTTAACCCTGTCTGCTCCAGGGTTTCCGTACATTAGCTGACCCTGTAATAGTGTTTTGACCTCAACTTCCAGACAAGTTGCCATATGCGAAAAGAGACATTTTGTTGTGATGCACATCTGTATATGTGCAATGACAAATAAAAGCTTTGTATTTGTCAATTTGTATTTGGGAAAAAAAAAAAAACTTTACACAGACTCTACACAGTAATGTCCCAGACTGCACCATCTGGAGACAGAACAATCGAGAACAAAGTCCATGTCCGTGGCCATGTCTTTTTAGCCACCCAATGTATGTGTGGGGTATTGGGGTATGGGGGGGTGGTTTGTGCCAGAACATGTGAGTTTACTTATGTAAATCTGTTTATACTAAGCAGTTTCTGTAGCTTGCCATCCCAAAGCTCTTTCCTTTAATTAATCAGCGTGTTGAACATCAAACACCAGCCACAAAATCTCCCTACACACCCCCACACCCCCCCCCCCCCCCCCACACACACACACAAGCAGTCATGTTCTACTAACCAAAATATAGTTAAATAAATCTCATTGGTTCCTTCAAAACCCTCGCTGGTCTTATTGCAAACCACAAACATCTGCATGTCTGCATATCTAATACTCAGCACATGTACCGGTGTTAAGCTTCCCTCAAAACATATTATCGGTCACACTCTTAATAGATCAGCGATCCTTGCAAATAATAAATGTGTATGTGAATTCTTAACTAATTTGTCTGCTAGTGCCCAGTCAAATAATATATTTGAGGTAATGTTTGCCATTGTGCATTCTCAACACTGCCTCTGAAAACGCAGCTGACCGTTAGCAGAGCTAAGACCTGGGAATACTAAATCTCGACACTGGTGTCCTAGCAATTTATCATGCTGCATCATCAGAGCTTTCTAAAATGTACCAAATTTTATGAACTTTTATGGATGGATGACAGGTTGTACAGATTGTGCCAAATTCCATAGCTCTCGTTATATTACAATGTTTAACGAAGCTTGTTAGTTTATCATAAATTGATTAAATGATAGAATAAACAGAAGCTACAGTACACATAAAAGTTTATGTTCATTATTGCTAGACCACCCAGCAACAGAACAATACACCAAAAATAACTTATTTATGTTTGAAAACAAACCTCTCCATGTTCACAGATTTGGTTGGAAGTTTTCCATCTCAATTAGCAAAGTCTTGTTCTTAGCTGCTTAAAATACTCCAACAGACTGGTCCCCAAGCTTTTCTGTAAGACGGACTAGTTTATTATAAGTAAATATATAATTTTGCACACAGGCAGACACCGCTTCCATGTAGGGTTGATTGGAGGAAGTAACACCAGTAAAAGAGTGTTTGCATTGCTGCTTATGTGATCTCTAATCATTTTTTGTTTTAGTTAAATAAATCACCCAAAGATCATCACCCATCCCCAGCCCGGTGGCAAAAAACAAACAAAAATTGGACTAACTGATAGCTAACAAAAATACCACAGATATGCTATAACCAAATAAATACAAAGCACTTCAATGTTACATGAATAAAAAACAATATTAATAAATAAACAAATGCAAAACATATGTTGAAAATGTCTAATGTCCTAGCTTGTCATGATTTCTATGCCAATATGTTGCCCTATATTAACGTCATCTCAGTCCCTTCAATTTTCCTCACTATGGTGCTATTCCCTCTCACTTCATTACCATAGTACTGTGTGTCTCGATAGGCAGACATCAGACAGGCAGTTCAGCCTCATGGGAGTCCCAGCCCATTTATATAAGCGACCAGCCGGATTCTTTGATAGCACATCAGAGAGAGAAAGAGAGAGAGAGACAGAGAAAGAGAAGATTGAGCCACAGGCTTGGTTGAGTCAGCCATATTGCCACAAACAAACACAAACCTACAGTGCTGTGGAAAAAGTAATTGCCTCTTCTCTAATTAGCTCTCTTGTTGCACATTTGCAGAAGTGCAGGATACACATTATTGTGCAAGGAAACTTGGGTCAAATGCATCTTAGAACATATTCAAAGTTTTTAGGTAAAAAATATACACAACATAAAGTGCATCCATATAAAAAAATAAGAATTGAATGATTGGGTAGATTGGTTAATGAGTCTTAATTTGAGTCCGAAATCTGTTATTTATCACTTAAAACATATACCTAAGTAGTAGTAATGTAAATATTGTTAGAAACGTGTTTCTATAAATTCAAGAGAACTACAGTAAGAGTAATAATACGATCTAAATGGAACACATGGGGTGTCACTGCAAAATTGCAGTTTTGTTTTTGACTGTTAACGGACAAGTCATACATGCATGCATAAAACATGTAAACATTCTATAACACACCACAAATTCTTAATCAGGTTAGGCTGTGAATACAGTAGTGGCATTATAAAGGCACACATTTTGTTCTCATAAAGTTCGCCGCCTCAGTTTTTATGGTGCCATGTAGTTTGTACTAACGCGATTGTGAAGAGTGATCAAAATTTACTGCATTACAGCCACACAAAATGGCCCATTACTGCTATAAATAAGGACAGGTATCATAACATCCTCTTCTTCCAACAATCTAGCAACTTCTCCCAACACAAGGTAAAAGTTATAACCAAGTGGCTCAGTAAACAAAACTAATATTTTGGATTCATAGTCAGAACACTCACTAAATAACATCCCCATTGGGAACCAAATCCAAGCACTGATTAAGTCTCAAAATTTTTGTCCATGACTGTACGTTCGCCTTGGTTATCTTTTGGTAAAAGTCAGCCAACTATACTTGTATTCATTCTGTATTGTTTTATTGCAAAATAAAGAAAACCTCGTTTCTATTTCGGTAAATGACCAGACTTTCATTCTCCCGGGAACGTCTGAGCAGGTCGGGTCTCAGCATGCTTCTGAACGTTCAGCCCGGCAGTGCATTGTGTCTGGAGATTCAAACAGCAACCTCTGATGCTACACACACAGTCCACTCACTAAAAACCCCTTTTGATTTAAGATTTGAAAGGACTTCAAATGAGAACAAAGCGTACAAGCGCTAATTAATTAGTCACTGGGGTATTGGAGATACAGCAGTGGAGATGCAGCACTAAGTTTGTGCTCAGCTAGCCTGTTTTCCAACCATACTTAGCTGATTCATCAGGCTGTACAATATCGCAGCTGATGCTGTATTCTTATCTATATGGGATGTTTCTGTATCAAGCGCTCAGGTCCAGAGTGCAAGCAAGAAGAGAACACATAAAGATACATCTTGATCATTAGCTATTTTATTAATTCATAGAATTAATTCATAGAATTAATTTATTAATTCACTAGTTTAGAATTCAAATTCAAATCATATTTAAATTTGAAGATTTGAATTACACATATACAGTACAGTACAATGAAATGTTTCTCTTCGCATATCCCAACTTGTCTGGAAGTTGAGGTCAGAGCGCAGGGTCAGCCAATGTACAATGCCCCTGGAGCAGACAGCAGTGGCCGTGTAGCAGAGCCTGGACTTGAACCTCCAACCTCTGGGTTCACAGCCCAATGCAAATATATATGCAAACTTGACCCAGCCACCTGCTGATAACCACCCCAGTGCCTCAACCACTGGCTTGTACCCATTGTTTAACATTGTTGAAGCTGGTTCACTTAAAGACAAGCAGTCTTAATATTTCTTAAAACAGATCTAGTACAAGGTAACTGCACTCCACAATGAAAGCTATGATATTTTAAAAAGAGTATAAAACAATCACAACATACTGCTGCTTGGAGCTGTTGTGGATTTTCAATAGAATGCACACTGGGCATAGTGTAATTTTGTAGAGTTTGTGTAAAAGAAGTATTGAATTCTATTTTTGTACATTTTCTACAGCATCATTTATCTTTGAAGTATATGGTCTAAGCACAGGGTCAACTAGTGTCCATCACCTCCGGAGCAGTAAGGCGACAAGCTTTGCTCAATGACCCAACAGTGACATAGCAGAGGTGAAATGTCAACCCTCAACCGTTTAGATGGTAGTTAACATATCTCTATAGTTACCGTCTGTCTAAAGTATGATGTTATCTATCATATGTGATTGCTTGTTCAATAGGTATCAGGCATACATGAGATGTGACTTCTTATCCACATTGTGTTTTACATGAGAACCAATGCCTACAACAAAAAAAACTGTCACTGTCATAACACATACTGTAGTCATATCAGTCACACCCTACTGATTTTTATGATCAACGAATTAAAACAGTCCAACATAATCGGCTTTTTGTTTAACTCCATGTTTTAAGTAATCGTCCTGTTCTGACCGCTTGATCAAGCAGAGTAGGAGGGATCTGCCCTTCACCAGTTCTAGTCTTTTCACACTCTTGTTATTCACATGAGAATATTTTATCAGGGGGGTTGTAGAATGACAGGAAGTCAATCACCCACCATTCCCATCGCCTGGTAGATATTCCTCCCACAATTCAAAATAAGATGAGATCAAAATTATGTCTTTGACCTTCAGAAAGGTCTTTAAATTTACAACTCTTTATTAGATGTCATTGTAGTTTAGCAAACATTGACTAGTATAAGTAAAGAGATTCTAGCTGTATAATAGTGTAGAACTAGTCACCATGGTTGTTCAATCTTGTTTTGTAAGAAGCCTGGTTTCAATATCCTGCCACAAGTTATGATTTTATTGGATTGAGGAATGTATATGTCCAGGCTCTGGACCCAGCACAATTCCTGGCCAATGCACACATGACAACATGACAGATCATGAATAAATAATAGCTAAAATCAAACAAGATTTACCGTATTGGCCCGAGTATAAGCTGCACCCGAATCTAAGCCGCACCCTTAATTTTGAGAGGGATTCAGAAAAAAAATCTAAAAATTGAGAGTATAAAACTTTATCTAGTATTTATTCTCTTTGGGCTGATGTGGTGTATACTGGGCTCAAAGCTTATGACAATTGTCGCTAGATGGTGCAAGGTGTTGCTTCCAGAACTTTGGTATGAGGCGGGCAGTGCCGGGGGCGCCCTCGGTAAGAACAGAGACACGGAATGGCCATAGGAGGTGACGTTGGCTGGGTCGGTATGTGATGATAATAAACCCAATAATGACTTATTCAAAAATCCAAACATGAGCGTCATGGTTGCGTCATAACATGTTGCGTTATAAACATGTTGCGCTAGATTTGAAGTTTCCGTTACAACTGAAAAGAAAAACTGCAAAAAAGGCGCACCCCAGTTTTTTATGTTCGAAATTTTGGAAAAAATAGCGGCTTTTACTCGGGCCAATACGGTAATTCGAATGGACGAAATGTATCTATAAAACATTAGCTGTCCATAAATAAATACTTCTCACAATTTAATTATGCAATCCTCTTTTTAGAACAAACAGGCTTTAGAACAAAGTGCCAGTATGAGTTGCTGCTGGGTGACAGAAATAACAGATGTATTGATCCTGCATTTAGGTTATCCTAATTTTGAAACTCTACATAATAAGTTATTGTGTTTCCCTTTTATTCCCATTAAGATTCATTAAAGTGGTTATTTTCCTTGTTTCACGTATGCCATACCCTAGAAGACACAACAGACGTGTACAGTTTTTCTTTCACTTTCCAAATGCTTGCCAGTAGTGGAAAATATGTCTAACAAGGATCTTTAATATTGCCTGAACATAATAATTTCTAGACAAGCACATCAGGATACTGACAAGGTCCTTGCATAGCATTGAAGACCCCACCAAATTGGGGACAGAGACAGTATAGCCTAGTGGGTAGAGCGTTGGGCTGTGAACCCAAAGGTTGGGGGTTCAAATGGCTACACAACAACTGTTAAATTCTTAAGCAAGACCCTTAACCCTGTCTGCTCCAGGGGCACCGTACGTTGGCAGACCCTGCGCTCTGACCCCAACTTAGTGGGATTAAATGGGATATGCGAAGAGAGACATTTTGTTGTAGTGTACATCTTTATACGTGTAATGACAAATAAAATTTGAATTTGAAAGTTATTAATCAAGTCTTTATTACCCAGAAGACAAGTGCCCAGTTTTGTCTGCTACATCCCAGCTCTGGTGCTCCAGTTGGTCGCTCACAATGTTTATAAAAAGTTTCATTTTCTTTTTAATGCCGAACTAAAATATTTGACAAATAGCCATGACATCTCTAAACCAAAAATCAGTCTATGATGTGCTCTTTTGGTGCTTTGATCATGACAAATTCCAAAAAATCTCTGTACCCACCATAACTCTCAATGAAGTAGTAATTAAATATAACTGCATAAACACACACTGGTGATTTGGGTTGTTTTGTTTAGTCAAATTTCAAAGCTAGACATCATTTCTTGCTATCTGTTTTAAATATGTTTACAGGCGTTTAATCACCAATATCAGTTTATGTGCTGGACCTCGAACAGTTGATCAAGGTGAAGTCTAAATTTGGAGGCGATGAGGTCATACAGTGAGCTGGGGCCTATTAGGGCCATATTTCCCATATTTCCAGCTGAGAGTGCATCTGGTGATCGCAATAGTTCTCTGTCTGTCTTTATCTGGCTATCTATAGTGTTATGCTAGAACAATGCAACACTTTGCCATCAGCTTCATTTAAAAATAAGGCTTTGTGCTGTAATATTGGGGAATGTTTACTTTAAAATGAATGATGAAGTAGCATATTTGCTAGTAAATCCACCTTAAGATGTAATAAATCGTAAGAGATGTTTTTTCTACTGACTCACAGTAGTAAAAATTAGTAATTAGTATTACCATAACCTTTCTGTCAGCTCAAACTAAACTAATCATTGTTTTCTGACCTCCCAGAGTCGAGACTCATCACCTCAGTGTAGAGAAACATAATATTCTCAAAGATTTACTAGAACTAAACATGGGCTTCTATTGTGTTAGCCAATCCACCTTAAGGTTCAATGAATTTTTAAGATGTTGTCCTGCTAATCCGAATAAAATGTACTAATTAGTGTTATTATAACCGTTATGCCAGCGCAAATTAGACCGATTTCTACTCTGGCTATCTGATTATAATAAGACTTGATATTCAACCATTTACTGATCCAGTAATTTAACTACTGAGGGTTTTGGTTTAGATTCTAGGATTCTAGTGCAGACAAATACAATAAATCTTCCCACAGTTCCATTTTATTGCCAGGGTATTCTATCCTGGCCACATTCACTTATAACAGCTCTAAGGTTTTATAAGGTATAAGGTGTTCTAAAAGTTTATTTCTAAAAAGAAATCCACCTAGACAATCAACCACGTATGGTTATGTATTGTGTTAGTTTAAGAAATAGTTAATCTCACCCACAGTTAGTGTTTTATAACCATCCTATCAGCTTAATCTAGACAAATTATTCTCCAAGATCATTGTCCTTTGACCTTTTCGAGTGGCAACCAGCTAGTATAAATGCTTGAACCAGCAAGTATTCACTAGTTTGTGTTTAGAGTGAGGAATGCTAAAATGCCTCATTCTCAAATAATTGTCATTTTAAGCCAGACTTTCTTGTCCAAATGCACTGTTAACCAAATTGCCACAGATACACTCCATTGTTTTTTGGATTTCATAACTGAATATTGAATGTAGCTGAAAAATGAGCAGTAAATGGGTTAAAAGCCCAGAAATAATCAATAGACTAAAGTTCTAATGGCTCGCTAATTAGTGCATCACACTGACCAGATGCAACACCACAATGCTTAATTGTTTTGGCTTTCAATTAGTAGGATAATATCCCAGAACCAAGTCTGGATAGAGACATTTACTTTTAAACTGGCTAAATCAAAACAAGGGGTGGGCATTTGAAATGTAAGGACCGTAAAAATCGACCGGATTCAGGTTTGATTAATTACCATTGCTCTTGCGGTGCACAATCACAGTCTGCCGATGCCTAATGGTACCTGGGACTTTACGAGAACGAAAATGATTAAACCTCAAACTATTTGGAGATGACACATATTTAATGCTAAATAAATAACCATGAATCTTGGTTTTATTGACGCACAAGTGGTTAACAAAAGTTGGATTGCTAGAAGGAATACAAAATGCTAAATTGAATCTCTGTAATGGACTTCTGTGCTTTGAAAGCAAACAAAGAAAAAGCTCTCCTAACTCTGCTTGCAGTTTGCGTCGGCTCGGCATAATTTCTGCTCAGCCGAATGCACGGATGATAGCTCTAGCAGCACGGCTAATGCAAAGTGGTCTCAGATGTTAAATTAAATCAGCACAAGGGTAAAAAGGAAAATACAGACTGATAATGACACTAACGGACAAGCAGCATCCACAGACTATCCACGGTTCTCAGAAACTCTGGTGGTTCTTCCATCACAAGAGGATCGGATAATGTTTGGTGAGCTGGAGGAGACATTTTATCTGTCCACATCAACAATTTACAGATCTTGACATTCATGTTCCAAATAGTTCCAAGAGTATAGGGATTGGGATGCAGCCAAGATTCATCTGTGTGCACACAAAACTATTAATAATGCAGCTCATACGGTGTAGATTAGAAATATTGGCATTGCCAGTCCAAACACTCAACATAAAAGCTTTAATCTCCATCTCTTCACTAAAAGCAACATTTCACCAAGAAATGTTAGTTCATAAACATGGCATGAATTCATTTTTATATTAAAAATGTTTTGAGAAGTATTGAGTATTCGTTTCAAAGCCTTCATAATAACTATTTCATAATTAAATTTTATAATACTGTATAAACTCAATTATCATAACTCAATAATTCTCTCCAACTAATATCACTATGATGAGCTGTATATCTACAGGACAATTCTGCATCTTTAATTCACCCAGTGGCATGTTTATGGACTGTGGATGGAAATTGCAGTACCCTGAGTAATACCCTTGCAGATATGTGGAGAACATGCAAATTGCACACAGAAAGCACAGGATCGCCTTACCCAGGAATCGAACCTGATACTTCTTTATAGGACTAATCGTTTACCATATAAAATATTATTTTAAAATATGTTACATAATAATAGTTTTACATATTAAAACTCACGGTTTGCCCAAAATGTACAATAAAACAAAAACAATAACAATAAAAATGAATATTTAAATATAGTAATAATATAAATCATAGTATAATGCCAGTTCATTGTTTTTAATTAAAATAATAATTAGAAGAAAAAGATGAAGAATAATAATTTATATCATGATAGTTTCAGTTCCAATAATGATCTTTCATTTATAGTTTTGCACCACAAAAAAAAACAATAATTATTCTATTTAGTTATTCTTTTTTTTTCATTTTTTTTATTACCATGACTCTTTAGCCTCTACTTTCTATTAATTTATTGGTGCATTGACATGCCTTACACTGTAGCTGGTTCACCAACCCTAAACTAAGTTGATTTTTGTTTTTTGAATATTTAAACATTTCAACAAATTAAAATATGCAATTATGCACAAAAATCTGATTTAAAATCCAAGGCCTCTGCTATTCTGTCGAATTAGCTGATCATGTCTGTATGCTAACGCCCACTAGATATTCTAAGCACTTTGGATCTGAACTCATGATCCCAGTGATAGCAGGCTCTCCTACAGGCAATCCTCTTGTGCTGAAATAAATCAAGGTTGCAGCAATGCTTTTGAGCATTTGGAAGAGATTGTATTTTTTATTGTATGACAGAGAGGTCAAGTAGTGCCAAAAGTCAAAGAGAAAGAATACTGGCGCTAAATCGCACCTCGGCTCCTGACTCACTGTTAAACTTCAGAGGGATCGGTCCACTGTGATGTTGTTGCTGTGTAGAGGTGTTTCTGTGTATGGAATCGGATTGAGTGCGAGTCGGATGCAGTAAAACATCTTCTATTTATAGCCAGCGGGAAGAAAATGGCTGCAATACAACAGCAACAGAGATGCTGTAACTTTAGCTTATCAGGAAGCCTCCAGCCAGGAGTGTGAGTAATACTTCCAGTTTTGCATGAGCATGAAAGTCCAGTTGGAAAAGCTCACAGATCACGGTCATGTAGCTGACCTGAGATCAGTTTGCATTCTAAACACCCATAATGCACTTCATCAAAATAATTACTAAATACCCTGGCTCAATGATATAACCTGTGCAGGTCACTGACTAATCAACTAATCAACACATCAATCAGGTGGTCGATCAATCTTTGCACAATTAGTCTGTAAGTGACCATTTTATTCTGATCATTTTATTATTATATTAATCAATTAATACAGTGAAAGTTTACTTGTGTATGTGAGTTTGTTGTTCTTTTGTGAGTACATCAGTTGATATGATATATAAACTCATCATATTACATTTCTGCAGGATCTTGATGGTCTCTCCAGCCATAATGATGTTAATAAAAGGTGCATTTATTCAGACACTGCTTATTATTAAGGTGTGAAATACACAGCTCATTACTGATACACTGGAAAACCAATTGAATAAATCAGTTTACATAACTGAATTATAATTCTTTGTGAGGAATTGGTTCATATCAGGGAAAAAAAGGACCTGGAGAGTTTCAAACTCCTTTTTAACTTTATTTGCTTATTTCGCTGTGTTTTGTCGGATAGCTTGGTTTGATTTACGTATGTACAGCATCATATTGGGTTGAGTATTTCTCAGACGATAATACATATAATCTACGTTCTTATTTCACTGAGGTCTGCAAACAGCAGCCACAGAGCACAAGACAAACAACTTATTACTTCTCAATTCATACATTTAAATAACAGCCTGGAGGTAAAAAACAGTTTTTTCTCTCGCTTTACTGGATTAATCATGGATGTTGGTAGTTATTACTAGCAGCAAAAGCATATTTGACTCTTAGCACGGCACACAGCTTATTAGTGTTTAATGATTCCGCTCAAATGCTTTAATCAATCGTCGTCCCTGTGCGGAAGGTCTAACGAATACCGCCGATTCCTGATTAAAGGTCAGCAGT
The DNA here is from genome assembly GCA_028566735.1 of Ammoglanis amapaensis. Taxonomy (NCBI): domain Eukaryota; kingdom Metazoa; phylum Chordata; class Actinopteri; order Siluriformes; family Trichomycteridae; genus Ammoglanis; species Ammoglanis amapaensis. Next base: position 2,790 of record JAOUQU010133454.1, on the reverse strand, counting down.
GCAGAAAAAGTGCCGACTCCCAATAACCAGCCCCGCCATCGAAAAGCACAACCCAAACGCTGTCTCACCATTTCCCTCTAGACCCCCTTCCGCATATTTCTAGCCTTAATTCAATCGAATTCTGTCAAACAACAACCCAATCAAGCAAGTAAACACCATATCCGAGTTCAAATACCTCCAGCTTTTTCTTATCAGATGTACCGTAACGATTACTGTTAGAATTTCAATTAATATCGCTGCTGCTGCAGAAATGCCGAGCCCCATGAATTATAATTAGACATCAGGTTGGGGGTTTGTAATTGACTGAAGAGCAGTATGGGAACAGGGGTAGGGGCCACTTGTAAGCTACATTAACACTAATTACATATACAAAAGAACAGTACATGAACAAATCATACAGCTAGCAGCACTAATACTTTTGGATAGGATTAAGGGCTTGGCAGCTATTTACACAATATGAATTTATATCAAACAATGATTCTTCAGTTACAGGATTTTAAATATACTATTTAGTATGAATTTAAAAACAACAACAACAACAACAACAACAACAACATCCCTTTCATACATTGTCACCATAATCAACTTTGCGATTCATTTGCCCGAGCATCATACCATTTTTATGTCATCTGCGAAAAATATTTTGGACTGACTCTGAGCTGATAAATCTTTTTTATTATCTTTACCCCCTCCCCTCGATAAGTCCCAAAAACCATCCGATAATGTAAGAAGCCGTGGTATTGTCCAGGATAACCAGATGACCTTTTCTTCTCATGTAGCCAACATGAGAAAAATGGTCTCGATTCTTTTATATGTACAATTTCAGCATTTAACAGATGCACAAAAAAACCCTGCATCAACATGACACACCGACACACACCCACACACACACAGATTTTGCCTCCCATGTTGTACACCTCAAAAAGTCTAACTATGCACTAATGATGCAGACCACAAAAAGTAGTGGCACAGACCACAAAAAGGAGCACAAACTATTTAATGTGCACGCTTGTAGTTCATGTGTCCGCTCTCTGCATGTGGCAGTGCCTTGATGTTTAATTTTCAGAACCCTCAGAACCAAAATCTCAAGATCTCAATGCAGACCTATTAACGCAAAACCAGTCACTGAGGTTACGGTGTTGTCTTGCATCCTTTAGACCTAGAAGTTTAAAGTATATAGTGTGAGGACAGTAAGAGTGAAGGACCCAGCAAAAATCTGGCAGTTGTGAGGTTTGAACTGGTGTCTTTCCTCGTCTAGAATATCAGGAGGATTTGATTGTGCAACAATCTGTTTGATTGTTGCCATTCTTGTTGAGTCACTTGTAACCTCACTGGACCAGTAGACATCCAAAATTCTGTGGTTACCTAAACACTGCTGCATTCTTCTCACTGCTTTTTTTGTAGCTGCACAAATTAAAAACAGCTGCAGGTCAATCTTGCGTCTAAATGAACTGTATGTACTAAACAACCCAAGAGTCTGTAAAGTAGCTCGACTTGATCCTTTACCCAGAACTCAAAGACAAACATCGAGGCTATTCTTTATACTAGCACCCAAGTGGCGCAACAGACTTCCTTTGTATGTCTGAGATGAGTCCAGAGCTTAGTGATGTCCTAGTGCAACAGACAAAAGGTTTAAAGGCATATCTGTTTGATGCATGTCATTGTGTGAACTCTTACTCGCAGCAACTGTGACATTGTCTTAAAAAACCCCAGAAAAGCTCAGGCAAGCATGTTAAATATGTCTGCTCTATTTTTCTGAGATCATCCTATCTTAAAGCAGCTTCACTCCGAATAGTGTCCTGTCAGCCGAATGCTAATACACAGTGAGATGTGTTCTCCAGGGTTAGATCAGCAAGAGGAAGTGCAGAAGAAAGCCAGACAAGCTAAAAGCTTCTGTTATCTCATCTAACCGACTGTGTGTTCACAATACACCAGGAGTTTCTTTGTTTCATCAGAAAAAGAATGGCAGAGACAAACATTACATTGATCTACTGGTAAATAAATGGTAAGACAAATTGGATCAGTGGGAAACGGTTGATTCTTAAACACAACTTGGAAATGTTTTGTCTAGAAGTTAAAGCATAGATAGCAAATCACAGCTGGTAATGATAGATGTGTAATAACCTTTAAATGAGCAATAACTGGTCAATATAACATTGATGTCCCTTGGTCAATGCCTCAGCACTTATTATACGACCAAAAGTAGATTTAGATGATCTGATCATTGATTTTAATTCCGATGTTCAGCTATGCCCTGTTCTACTGTTTGATAGCAGTTACATATAATAAATCACATGTTTATCACCTGTTCATGTATATAAGAAAATCTGATCACTTCACTGATCACGACTGGAATGAAATTAGCAGGCGCGTGTATTCCAAGCGACTTACAGTACTGTGACAGTGCATTGTCTAAGCAATTAAAGGTTAAGGACTTTGCTCAAGGACATAGCAGTGATAACCTAGCAGTGATAAGGCTTAAACTAAAATTCTTCTGATTACTAGTTCAGTACTAGGCTAAAACACTGGATCCATAAATCTGCGAGATAAACTGGAACATTGATTTGAAGCCAGTTCCAATGCACATATTTCTCTAGACAAGCCCCAAAATAAAGGTTTTTTTTTCAACAGGGATGTCTGCATGGGTTTGCTCCGGGTATTTCAGTTTCCTCCCACATTCCAAAGAAATTCATTTAGAGTGAGATTAATCGTCTTGTTTGTAAATCTTTCTTTCTTTCTCTCTCTCTCTCTCTCTCTCTCTCTCTCTCTCTCTCTCTCTCTCTCTCTCTC
>JAOUQU010133346.1:0-15230 GCA_028566735.1 Ammoglanis amapaensis | reverse complement strand
TTTCTTTCCTGCGACTAGTCGACCAATGGAATTTGGCCGACTAGTAATTTTTTCGGTCGACCAATGAATAATCGATTGATTGCGGTCAGCCCTAGTCATTTTTAAATATCAGTAATACATTATACAAAATAAACTTAAATTGAACTAAAGCACTCAAAGTGAGTACTAATATGGTCCTCATTTCCATACCCTTACCATATCCTTGTTTGCTAAAGCTCATTAAAGGTTCCTGCAAGTTTCATTAGCCACTTTGACACAATCTGATAAGTTGTACTTGTTTTCTTATTCAGTCATACACATAAAGGAGTCTAAATCTGTGAAATGTAAATGTGAGTTAAATATGAGTTAAAAGTTCTAGAAAATAAAGTGTTTGAAGTGTAATGTATTATTTTATTTCTGTCTGATTCAATGCAACACTGGTCTGCAAGCAGTTATTCTTCAAATAGGAGTAAAAGAATTATTGCAGTTTTTACTTAGCTGTTTGAGGCTACACACTCCCTCTCAATTCTAAACCATCGCTTAAAGCTCAGAGTTGCTGCTAGTTTATAAAAATTGTTAATGCAGCAGATACTCGTGTGTGATCATTTTCTTTTTTGTTAAGGCAAAATATGTGATCCTTGCCATACCGCCAGGACTAAATCTGAAGATCCATTTTAATCCTGAATTCCCTCCATTGAGGAATCAACTTATTCACAGAGTACCCATGGGTTCAGTCATCAAGTGCATGGTTTACTACCAAGAAAACTTTTGGCGAAAGAAAGGTAACAAATAGATTTTAAAAGCACAGTTTTTCATAGTCCATTACTGACTACCCCTTTAAAAGCACATGGCTGTCTCTCTGCCCAACATACTTTAACTACTGACAGAATCATTAAAACAGTCTAGGAAATGCTAAAGGAATGAAGATTATCTTGGCCCCTCGTGTAGTCTGAAACTACACTCGGAAGTTAAACCGTACTTGGAAGTTAATGAGTAGTGCCCCAAACTCACTGAAACCTACACTTGCTTTGCGAAAAATACAAACATCCATTCTTAAGGCGCGTTTAATTGAAATATTAGCACAGCTAGTACTTTCTGTGGTGTATCAATGTTTGTCACATTTGTGTAATATTAGCTTACCAAATCAGAATGGGGTGGCAGTGGCTAAATGCGTTGCAGTATATAAGCTGAAGTTCGCATTTTCTTGTTAGCTTAGAGTTTGTTGTTTGTCAGGGGGGGCAATTTCCAGGTTGTTTCCCATAGTCCAAAAACATGCAGCTATTTTAACTGGAGACACTGAATTGCCTTACAGGTATCTAACAGGGGCAAAAACCAGTCAGTCATAGTCAAGACCAGCAATACCAACCAATTGCCACATATGTAATTTAATACCTACAACATATAGGAAATACCAACATACTAACCAGAGATGCTGTGACTAATATGGAGCCACCTTTTTACTTTTGCTGTTTGATTAAAGGTTTTTGTGGAAGCATGGTAATTGAAGATGAAGAGGCACCAATAAGCCTGACTTTGGATGACACTAAGCCTGATGGAACAGTGCCAGCAATCATGGGGTAAATTGCTAAAAGCTAATAACACTTACATATCTTCATTTTAGTAGAGTGAATTAATTTAATAGAGTGAAAATTAGCATTGTTCTTGACATAACTGGCTAGATGTTTATTTAAGTCGACTTTTTTCTTTTTTCTAGTTTCATCCTTGCACGCAAAAGCAGAAGGTTGGCAGGGCTTACTAGAGAGGAAAGGTAAATGCATGTACAGCTGCGTTTTTCATCTCATTAGACTGTTCCGATTTGATCAGACATAACTGACATACACTTTTTATTCACTCCCATAGAAAAAAGAGGATCTGTGAAATCTACGCTCGTGTCCTAGGCTCTGAGGAGGCTTTGCATGTGAGATCCTATTGAGCAGTACATTATTTGAGTCTGTGAACAAATGACAAGTGAAAGCAGCAAAATATTGTAGAAGTTTAATTTTCTTGTTTTTTAAAGAATAGAAATTCATCTTACAAACTGAAACGATCTGAATAAACAGTAGAATAGAATAGTTTTTGTCACAATTTTCTTTACACATTTCCGTCCGTATCCGCCGAATCGGCTCTGTGGACCACTACTGAATAGGCAATCTATAGTGCTATGAGGAACTGTGTGTTTACAGAGCAATCTTCAATACACTGTGTGCAGAATTATTAGGTAAATTTGTAATTTGATCACATCATTCTTTTTAAACGCATTGACCTACTCCAAGCTGTATAGACTTAAAGGCAAACCAATTAATTAAATCAGGTTATGTGCATCTCTGTATTGAGTAGTGGTGTGTTCTAATGACATGAACACTCAATATAAGGTGTGCTTTATTATTTGACAACTTTCTTCCATTTGATAAATTGGGGCTGAAGTGAGATTTGACAGACTGAAAAGTCAAAATTGTGAGATGTCTTGCAGAGGGATGCAGCAGTCTTGAAATTACCAAACTTTTGAAGCAAGATCACCGAACAATCAAGTGTTTCATGACAAATAGCCAACAGGGTCACAAGAAGCGTGTTGGAAAAAAGGTGCAAAATACCTGCCCATTAATTGAGGAAAATCCAGCCTGAATCTGCCAAGATGCCATTAGCCCCCAGTTTTGAAATATTTCAGAACTGCATCGTTACTGAAGTATCAAAAAACACAAGGTGTGCGATACTCAAGGACATGGACATGGTAAGGAAGGCTGAAAAACAACCACCATTCAACAATAAACAAGATAAAACAGCAAGACTGGACTAAGAAATATCTTAAGATGTATTGTTCTAAGGTTTCATAGAAGGATGAAATGAGAGTGATTCTTGATTGGCCTGAGGCTGGATCTGTAAAGGGCAGAGAGCTCCACTCTGACTCAGACACCACCAAGGTGGTACTGGTATGGGCTGGTATCTTCAAAGATGTACATGTGAGACCTTTTCAAATTGAGGATGTGGTAAAGCTCAACTCCCAGACCTACTGCCAGTTTCTGGACGACACCTTTAAGCAGTGGTACAGGACGAAGTCTGTTTAATTGAATAAAAACATGATTTCAATGCAGGACAATGCTCAATCACAAGAATCCATATACTCCACAGCGTAGCTGGCCAGTAAAGGTCTAATAGTAGAAAAATAGTGACATGGCCCCCTTGTTCACCTGATTTAAACCCATTGAGGGCCTGTAGTCCCTTATAAAATGTGAGATCTACAGGGAGGAAAACACTACACCTCTCTGAACAGTGTTCGGGAGGCTGTGGTGATTGCTGCACGTAATGTTTATCATAAACAGATCAATAGTCTAACAGCCTAATAATTCTCCACAATAATATTTACCTGCACAAACAGATATCCTCTAGCTAGCCAAATCTGCAAACCAGATTCCAAAAAGACACTTTTTAGTGAGACACTAAAAAAAATTGTGAATAAAAACCGAATGCAATGATGTGGAGATGGCAAATGTTTATATTCTAATCAGAATAGAACATAGATGACGGTTCAAAAGTTTAATCTGAGTGAATAACTTTTTAAAGGAAAAATATGTTGAATCAAAAGTTGTTCACAAATCCCAAAAAAGTTGCGACAAACAGCAATAAGTGGCTGGAAAAAGGTAATTGAGCATGTAACGAACAGCTGGAAGACAAATTAGCAATAATTACATCAATTGACAACATGATTGGGTATAAAAAGAGCTTGTTAGAGTGTCAGTGTCTCTCAGAAGCCAAGGTGGTAAGAGGATCACCAATTCCACCATTGTTGCGCAGAAAGATAAAGCAGAAATACTAGAATGGTGTTATCCAGCATAAAATAGCAAAGACTTTGAAATTATAATCATCAACCGTGCAAAACATCATCAAAAGATTCAGATCATCTGGAACAATCGCTGTGCATAAGGTCAAGGCCATAAAACTCTGATCGCCGAGCCCTTAGACATCACTGCACCTCAAACAGGAATGCCACTGTCAAGGAGATAACAGATTGGGCTCAGGAATACTTCCAGAAAGCATTGTCAGTGAACACAATCCACTGTGCCATCTGCTGTTGCCAGCTGAAACTCTACAGTGCAATTTCTAAGCAAGCTCAAATGTTTGCACTGGTCATTTAAAATGTGTGGTAAAATGAGTGTGGCAAAATGGCAGAATGGAAATGGTTAGATGAGTCACAAAGTTCTTTATGGAACACTGGGACGCCATGTCATTCGGACCTGAGAGGACAAGGATAACCCAAGTTGTTCAACACTCCATTCAGAAGCCTGCATCACTGATAGTATGGGGTAGCATGAGTGCTTGTGGCATGGGCAGTTTACATGTCTGGAAAGGCACCATTGATGCAGAGAACTATGTCCAGGTTCTAGAACAACATATGCTCCAATCTAGACTTCAATCTAGCTGAAGACCATGCATTTTCCAACAAGATAATGCCAGACCACATTCTGCAGCAATCACATCACCATAGCTACGTAGGAGAAGGATCAGGGTACTGAAATAGCCAGCCTGCAGTCCAGATCTTTTACCTATACAGAACATTTGGCGCACCATAAAGAGGAAGGTGCAACGAAAAAGGCCCAAAATAAACAGTTAGAGGGCCTGTATTAGACATGAATGAGAGAGCGTTCCTATTTCTAAACAAATGCCACATAGTAGTAAAAAATGACCTTGTCCCAACTTTTTTGAGATTTATTGATGCCATTTTACACACAAGCAAGAATCATCATGCTGTCTGTGCAGTGAAACACAACTTACTTGGGAACACACATTAGGGTGCAGCAGCAAGCACATAGCCACAAGGCATGGCGCATGGGGAGCAGTTAGCGGTTGGCCCAACTGTTGTGCCATGATTTTATCTCAAATCAGGTATTTCACATTTTTGATAAAGTTGGACATAACCAATTTTAGATCTGAATTATTTACATCCCCTGCTACAATAATAACACTGTCTGCGTGTGCAATCAGCTGATTATCAATGTTCTCATTTCCACCACTGACCTGGTATTAGCGTCTGGGGATGTATTGGTATAATTTGTGAAGTAAATGACTATAATCACAAGTTTAATTATTTGTTATAACCAAACCTTTTACACTTCTACACAACTTTATTTCTGACTTGTCTGGAGTTTTTATTTTTTATTTTGATTTTCTTTGATCGGTAATGTTCCATAACAAACCTGAGGTCTTCACAGACTAGCTGTAGTTGTAGTGAGTAAACTAAACAGTTTGAGTAATTCTAAATGACAAAAGTTAGTCACAGTGGATTTTATTTAGGGATTGTCATAGTACAGTGTGATGAATTTATACACGATTCATACTTTTTATATTGCTATACAAAACTGAACATATATTCTTTTCACTTCACAATAACTTGCTTTTCTGTTATGGTCCATTATATTTATTTGTTTGTAGGTAAATGGTCGTCACTTTTTAAACTTGCATATGTGGTTAAACTAAAACTTGTTTGGGGGGTTTCTAGCCTCTTCATTATGAGGAGAAGAACTGGTGTGAGGAAGAATATTCTGGTGGCTGTTACACCGCCTACTTTCCCCCTGGAATTCTTACACAGTTTGGAAAGTAAGTGAACATTCAGATCATCATCTTAGCATTCCTGCAATTTATTTCAGACTGTCCTAAATTGTAAAATTAAAAAAGAGAGAAATGATCTCAAAAGTAAATGATGGTATAGAGAATTGCTACTCATGTCAGCAAGATGATTATGTCACCTGCGATTCGTCAGTTGCATGGATCTGCAAGAAAGTCATGTTATAAGTAACTGGTTTATATCAGTTAAAAGTGTTTTTATCTTGTGTTTGTACAGAGTGCTAAGAGAGCCTGTGGGCAGGTTGCACTTTGCAGGCACCGAGACAGCCACAGAGTGGAGTGGCTACATGGAGGGTGCTGTACAGGCTGGAGAGAGAGCAGCCAGAGAGGTTTGAGAATGCACCAGTTATTTTGTCTTGTATATTACACATACTTTTGGACTGCAGATTTTGATTATTTTTGTAATAGAGTCTTATACAGATTATTCCAGTTGTTAATCAAGTAGTCAGATAAGAAATTATTTTGCTATGATATACAGCAAAAATGAATAAATCTAAAATAAAACCAAGCGCTCTCTGAAAAATTTTATTTATTCCTTGCTTGGACATATTAGAACAATTTTAAATTACTTCAAAAATGTATATAGAAAACCTAGAACATATGCATACGGTATGCATAATAATAACACAATTTGTTTATTCTTCCAGTAGAAAAAGTTTAAGCATCACATGAATCGTGAATCTTTTATTGTGTGGCTTTATGAATTGTTGGTTTGTGTACAAGTTTGTATAGTGTTCGAAAAGCATGTGTTAGTTGCAATAAAGAAGTATTCATTTCAACAAGACACTTTAAAATTGTGTATGCTGTGCTAAGTTTTTATGCAGCTTGCTTTTATGATCTTTTGTCATTATTTTCTTAATTTTGCTGTTTTTTCCAGATAATGTGTGATATGGGAAGACTTCACTCAAGTCAAATTTGCCAGACAGATCCAGAATCACTGGTAAATATTTTTGTTGTAAAAAACTATTGTAATTATTAAATTTTAAAATTGTACATGTGTGCCAGTTCTGTTTTACACAGTCAAAGTAAGACTCATTAAAATGAACTGACTTTGTTTTAGGATGTCCCTGCTAAGCCATTTGTAACCACCTTCTGGGAAAGAAACTTGCCATCTGTTGGAGGATTTCTCAAGTTCTTGGCTTTGTCTTCAGTCTTGACAATCAGTTCTGTAGTTGGTGTTGTAGCATACAAAAAGGGACTCGTAACCCAGAGCTAGAGCTTGGCTGAGACTAATGTCTTATTTCACTTGTCTACTTATCAAGCTTACTGGTACTGGCTAGGAACAATCTAAAGTCATTTATTAATACTATATAACAGTGTGTATATAATTTTCCCATACAGTCAATTACCTCTGATTTTACCTTAAAATAACCTTCTGACATGTGTGACACATCATTAGTTAATCGTTAAATATTCATGAGTAGTGTGGATGTGCATAATATATTTTAGAGTATACGTTTTGATGAATTCTGTGCCTGATATGGAGTGTTGCTTTTGTGGTCAGTGTGGAGTTAGCGAGGTAGATGGTGTTACCTGAGAACATAGATTTTGATTTTGATATAGATTAAGTATTAATGTGGCTTAGGCCCTGTTAAGACATTTACTTGTTCCTTGACTGATTCAATCAAAAATAATTTTTTTAGGCTTAACAAATACAAACATTATATATCTTTTTCTGGGATTTCTGGATCTATCTGGATATCTAGATTTATATCAAACCTCTTAATTTTTTAGACACCTATGTTTTGTTTATGTAACTTTTTAAACTTGTAAGTTGGAAAACTTTGTGTGGAGGCAGTTTTTGTCTGTATGACACTTGCTATTGGACATTTTTAAGGCTTAATACATACAAACATTATATATCTTTTGTGAGATTTCTGGATATCTAGATTTATATAAAACCTAATTAAATCATTATATGTAATTTAATTTCAAAATTCAGCTTTTAATTTTTTAGACACCTATGTTTTCTTCGTGTAACTTTTCAAACTTGTAAGTTGGAAAACTTTGTGTGCAGGCAGTTTTTGTCTGTATGACAGTAAGACATTTTAATAGACAAACATTTATGTCTAGATCTTAACACCCACAATCAAATCCACATTACACAATGTGTAATCAAGATGTATTGATGTATAATAATGTATTTGTTTGTTATGCTTATTTTGTGTTGGGTTGTTGGTAGAACTAATAAGATGATATTAAAGTCAATTCTACATTTGCTAGGTTTCATGTAATAAAACGTTACATATTCTAGCTTTTATTTTAGTAATAAAACAAAAGAAAACTCTGCCAATAGAATTTGTTCCTTCTATAGAATCGTATGTTCTTAGATTGCTAAACTGTGAAAAAAAGAAACTTGTGAAACATTATTCTGATGAAATAGAATGATGACATTAACTGCTATGAAATCTTGTATGTGTATATGGAATATGTTGTTTTCAAATGTGTTGTATGTGGTGCCTTGTTGATATTGTGGTGTTTATTTCTTAAGTGCCTCTGTAATTGACATTTATGGAAGAACACCGCTTCACTGGGTAGGTCACTGTCTTTTATATCGTTTTAGCGAAACAATCTTTTTACATTGAAAAAATCGGTAAAATATTGAAAATATCAGAGCAGTTTCTAAAACTGAATAAAGAAATGTGATTTTTTCCCCCAATTATTATTAATTTTGGAGTTCTTATTGTTAAAGATGAAAAGCACATTCCTTTGATTTCTGTGAAATGCGTAAAGAAACTAAAATCTCACAGGCAAAACTTCAACAGGGTGATTTCACAACATTTAAGATGATCATTAATGGTAAACGTTATGAAGCACTTTGGTAGACATGTCTCTCCAGCATATTAGAAGTGTGCAGGGATCAAAATCTAAATGTGTTAATATTTAGCAAATATGATTAGTAAAACATTGTTAATCATTTTGATTTTTAGTTTTTTTCACTTTACAAAACATCTTGAGCCGTTGACAGACTTGTTGGGGCCCTGGGCAATAAGGCTTCACTAGGCCCACAAATATAAAAAAAAGTTAATAGCGCTCCTCTGGCCCCAAGGTCCCCATTAGTTGCCAGCCTCATGACCCTGTCGATGACCCTTCTTATAATTTTGATGTGCTGGGTTGTGAAGGTTGTAACACTCCACTGTTGTTGTCAGTGCTGTCTTGTAATTTGGAAAATGGTACTGGTTTCCATGGGGAGTTGAGTGTTTACGTCTCACAGCTCTTGATCTTGATGTGTTTACTATTCATTTTCTTGTTAGCACCAGTTGCACTGTTGTTTGGTTATTAAAAGGCCATGTTCTTTGTAACAACTTTGTGTGTGAGATAACAGTTAATAATCAGTGTTGTGATTGTCTTACATGATCTGTTTGTATAAATGTAACAGCACACCTGGTAATAAAAATATAAATATTTACCGTGTACTGCTCACAGTGCTCTTTGTAAATATTGAGACTTAAAGCAGTAGTGCAAGTTAAGATAAATAAAGATAGGATTTTCTTCAGTATGTTTCCAGATGTGATATGATGACTCCCGAGTCATCTAGTAGAAGTTGCTCCCATTCACGACCTCAGGTATGTCTAGTTGGTTTATGTTAAAGCTTATGAGATGTGATCAAAAATTACTGTTTAAATTGTATTTAAGGTGTTGTTTTTTGCATCCAGTTTAACTCTATGCTTTGTAATCTGGCACACATTTCTATCCAGTCACTGCACTGGAACAATGTGAAATGCAATTCACGTTTTATTTTTCTCCAAATAACATGGATAATACAGGACAAATTGAAAGCATGCTTACTGCAAAGATTTACTTTGATTGATATATTTACAAAGATAGGGATTTAAGTAAGGATAAATTACAATCCACCTAAAAATGTTTGTCTGTCTGTAGTGTCTCCCTCTTCATAAGTGCTTGTTAATAATAATTTTGTATAATTAATAATGCTTGTTAATTGCTTGATTTTTGTATGTTATTAATGCTTGTTGTTAATGTAATAATGCTTGTATGTTAATAATGCTTTATGAGTCACCAATTCTTTCCCAGTCCAGTTGTATCAGACTCTTGTGTGCTTTGTAGGTCGTTACAGAGTTTCTTGGTGATCGGGGGGTTAGAAGTAGTTTGCTAGGTCTTTCTTACCATTACAGAACAGTTAAAAATATGGTTTTTCAGTGGTTGTTTTTTATAAAGATATCCTGTCTGAATCCTTTTTTTGTTTGTTTTCTTAAATGGATTAAATGGTAAGTTACACAGACACCAAACATATTCCATAGAATGTAAATTGGTGATTACATACAGGAGCCATTTTCAACTTTACTTTCAACTTAAAGTAAAACAAACTATTCTAAGGCTATTGAATTAATATGATGCACAGCATCTACAATGACAAATTTACGTTTTCTGATAAAAGATATTTAATGTCAATTTTTGAGGACACAATTCTTGTTGACTATGGTTCTAAAGTAAATATCAAAATGTGACTAAACATGGTAGATCCCATTACTACAAAATTTACTACTTTACTACTAAGATTTCCCATTACTACTACTTTGCAGTACCAGAAATTTCATGAAATTTTGTGTATAGGGGGTGCTACAACTGGAATGTGTCAATATCTCCCGAACCTCAAGAATTAAAAATCTGAAAAGTAATGTATACACACACAAGTCAGCTTGCAAATACTTACCAACTACCAAAGTGACAACTGGCTATTTCACCTAATGGCTGCCAAACAGTCAATTATAATTCAGAAGCAAATATTTACAATGTGAATGGCCAAATTTCATGTAACTTTACAGATTATTTTGGTATTGCAACATCGGTTTGTAGGAAATAACCAAAATTGTTCGTAAAAGGGCAAATTCTATGCAAGCAAGCAAGCTAAAGCAAGATGAACTTCTGCAATGTCACAAGTTTCAACCCAGTGCTGCAATAATTTTTCACTGAAATCTTGCAATGATGATCATTGCGTCAGACTGCTGCACAAGCCACCTTCAGCACATCCCAAAGATTCTCGGTGAATTTAAGGTCTGGACAATACATTTGTAAAAATAAAAAAAAGCTCTCATTCTCCATTAACCACTCACAAATCGAGCCCAATAAATCCTGGCATTGTCATCTTGGAATATACCAGTGCTGTTAGGGAAGAAAAATGTATTGTTAGAATAAGCTTGGTCATTCAGGTGACCTCATTTTTTGATCGCATATTGTTGCTGAACCTCGGCCAACACCGGTTTGTACAGTAGGCACTAGGCATAAGTGAATAATCAATTTATACATATCCCATGATTATTCAAGTAAGAAAAAAAATCATACAACATCAAACCTTTCAAATATAAGATTTTCTTTGACTAACACTTTTACTGATTTTAAAGCTGTTCTCTATCTCAGTTACACCGAAAGTACAAATATGGTGTGAATTTTTTTTTAACAAACTGAAAAGAAAAATATGATCTTTTTGGGGGGTCTTGTGGATGATTTGTTGAGCTCTTTCTCAACAATCTCTCTGCTTTTTTGTTTTGGGTAATTCCACAATGACCTGGAACCCAATATGGCTGTGTAATCATGTTTTTAATATAATTTTTCATGCAGTTTCTGTACTTTGGTTGAATCTAAATCCAAACTGAACTTTCGTTTAAATAAGAGATATCTGTTTGGAAACTGCTTTTTCTAATATCTTTGAGACAGAAAGGGAAAATTGAAATTGGCTTATAGTTAGCTAGAACATGTAGAGCGAGATTATTTTTTTTAAATCAGGGGTTTAATAACAGCACACACAATTTTGGTACATACCCAAGGCTAAGGGGTGCATTGATTAATGTAAGCAGGGGTGCTTCAATAGCTGGGAGTACATCTTTAAGTAGACGAGTTGGTACAGGATCGAGTATACACAATGATGAATTTGATTATTTAATCAATGCAGTTAGTTCATATTGGGAGATTGGATTAAATAAATTTAGTTGGGTTAACTCATTACTTTTATTATTACTATTCTCACCAACGCTGCTCAAAGTCCATACCTGACATTGGGAAGTGAAACACACTTACTCTATTTTTTCTATCTTATCATTATAGAATTTATCACTGATACAATCTTGTGGTATATTGAATTCAGTTTCATTGACGTTTTTAGTTAATTTGGACATTGTCTCAAAAAAGAATCTAGGATTGTTTTTATTTTTCTCAATTAGGGATAAATAATATAAAGATTTAGCTTTTATAAGAGCCTGTCTATACTCAATTAGAGCATCTTTCCAAGCTTTCTTATACACTTCCAGTGTTGTGTGACATTACTTGCGCTGCAATTTTTGTGCTGTGTGTTTAAGTGCACGTGTGTGGTTATTGTACCATGGAGTAAGTTTTTTACTCCGTAATAACTTTAGTTTTGAGCGAGGCTACATTATCTAATGCTGTGCGCAGTACAGTATGAACGCTGCAAATAAAGTTTATGAATGTTGCTGCAGCTTGTATGTAAAACAGTGTGGTTGCTGTATAATACTGGATAAAATTTAATTAGTAGGGAGAGGTCATAAATTACGTCACTCTGTGGTATGATAACAAGGTTGTCTATGTTCATACCATAAGTAAGTATTAAGTCTAGGGTATGTTTTCAGCGATAAGTGGGTCCCGTTACATTTTGGGTAATGCTTAAGGATTCTAAATGAGAATCAAATGCAATTTTGTAGATTACACTAATCCTCATAATAAATATTAGTCACGAACAATTAAAGCTCTTTTAGTTGATGAAACTAATTTAGAAAAGAAATCAGCAAATTTATTAAGAAATTCTGACAATAAACGATAAACAGTAACCAGTTGCTAGTTTAAACAGAAGATCATGCTAGTTTTATCAGATGAACATTTATTGGCTATGTCAGAAATAAGTAACTCAAATGAGTTTTTATGCAGGATGATTTTACAGTGTCTTTGTCATAAATTGTGGCTATTCCTCTGTCATGGGTTTGCAATAAACACACAATGATTTTAGAAAGGAAACTGCGTTTACTGAGTCAGAATGCAGGCGCACGCTCTGATACTGCATTACCGCCTGTCTGAAGCATCTTGCACATGCGCATAACATAGCATAGGACCAGCAATCATATTGGCTGCATATCACTACATCTTCCCTTCTTTAAAAAAAAACTGAATTCTCTTACTTTTTTGTCACTGAACAACATAAGTAGAACCCTGAATTAAGGTTTCAGCTTACATTTTCTAAATATTTCCAACCCAACATTTTTAACATATCTAAATTCATATTTTTAACATATCAAAATTTACATTCCTTTTTTCTTATTTTACTTATATACACAACATTAAACTTCTAATTAGCATGACTCAATCAGTCTTGCAACATGCATGTTGACTGCATGTTTATGCATGCATGTGAAAGCTCTGGTTCCTTCACAATGTCGCATTGATTCCTCCTCAGAACAGTACTATCTTCTGTCTGAATCGTGTATGACCTTGGTTGTACTTTTTCTATCATAGTACCTTTTTGTCCCCAGGTGTCCTCTTTGTCTTTGAGCCTCACTCCGTCATGTAACTCTGGGAGTTGCCTTGCTTTCCTGTCATAGTAGATCTTCTGTTTTGACTTTTCATACTTCTTGAGCTGTCTTACCATCCTGTCTTCTGTTGTTTCTAGCAGATCGTCTTTCACAGGTAGATTGGAGCGAATATGTCGTCCCATTAGTAACTGAGCAAGTGAATCGCCGCAATCCAGTGGTATTGCCACAATCCAAGTATTGCCTTGTAAAAGTCCCCTCCACTGTCTTTAGCTTTTCTTATGAGCTTTTTCACAATTCCTACTGACTTCTCAGTGAGCCCATTAGATTGTAGAAAATATGGACTGGACAAAGTGTGTACAAAGTCCCATGCCTCAGAAAAGGTTTTAAGACTTGCACAGCTAAATTGTGAGTCGTTGTCAGTAAATACCTCTGTAGGTATGCCATGTCTGGACTTCATGCATGTAATTACGTTCTCTGCTGTAGTATAAGTTAACCACCTACTTCAGGATACAGTGAGTAATAATAGGTGAGTATCAGAAAAGCTTTGTTGTTGCAGGTGAACAAATCAGCACCTACTTTCTGATATGGTCTCTGTGGCACTGGATGTGGCATCAGTGGCTCACTGGGGTTTCTTGGTTGATGTTTCAGGCATGTCTGGCAGGATAATACCAAATCTGAAATCTCTTTGTTGTTTGTGGGCCCAAACATAATTTCACGTGCCCTTCTTTTGCACTTCTCCATGCCCAAATGTCCCTCGTGAACTTTCTCTAGCATCATTTTTCGTAGACGTTTTGGAATTATTATCTTACTGCCTTTGTATTGTACCTCATTCACTACACTAAGCTCAGCACTACAGTTCCAATATTCTTGGATGTCTGAGACACACTGCTGCTGCACTTCAGGCCATTTGGATAATACCATCTGTTTAAGTTGTTTTGGATTTGATCTTTCTCAGTCTCTTCACAAATCAGCTTCATTTTTGAATCTATGACAGGCAATGATGACGTCACTATACTCGCACTTCCTCAGCTGTTTTTTTAATTGATTGGGCTATCGGATCCACAGCTCTTGATAGTGTGTCTGATGTGTACATAAACTTCCCAGGTATAAGGGACACATTCAGTGTGTACCGTTTTTCATTTGATCATCAGCCTCTGTATGCTCAGTGGACAGTCATTATGTCACTGAGAACAGTGCGATCAATGGCTTGTGATCTGTTTCTACACATACAGTCTGTACTGCTATTAACTGATGAAATCTTTCACAAGCAAATGTGATACTAAGCAGTTTATTCTTGATCTGTGCATATCGGGTTTCTGATCCAGTCATCAAACAAGAAGCATACACTACTGGTTGCCAGTCTTTATCACATTTCCGCAGTAGTACTGCACCTAGACTAGTCTGTGATGCATCAGATGATATTTCCATAGATCTGGCTGGATCGTAGAACCTTAATACTGGCTCTTCAGTCAGCACTTTCTTGAGCTGTTGCCACGCCTTTTCTTGTTCTTAATTCCCATCCCATTCATTTTTCTTTTCAAGTATCCATCTCAGTGGTGCAAGATTGGCTCTGAACTTTCTCATAATTTGACCCATGAACTTCTGCACATCTTTCTTGCACTGGGGCTTTGGCATAGTTTCAATGGCATAGACAATGCCATCTCATACCTGCTACACACCACACTTTCCCACCTAGAGGCCGAGAGGGGTAATTATGTGAAAATGCTGTTTGTAGACTATAGCTCAGCGTTTAACACAATTATCCCCTCCACAGTAAAAACCAAGTTGGAACATCTAGGACTTCATCCATTTCTGTGTCGTTGGATTTACAACTTTTTAATGGACAGAACACAAACTGTACGGGTAGGCAATGTCTCTCCCACCCTCACCCTGAGGACTGGAAACCCTCGGGGCTGTGTCCTGAGCCCCCTGCTGTACTCTTTGTACACTTACGACTGCATGGCCACTGACAGCTCCACTACCATCGTCAAATTTGCTGACGACACGGTTGTGGTAGGCCTGATCAACAACGACGAGAGGGCTTACCTAGAGGAGATTAACTACCTGGAAGACTGGTGTCAGAACAACAATCTCCTCCTGAACGTCAGCAAGACAAAGGAACTGATAGTGGACTACAGC
>JAOUQU010133240.1:0-15232 GCA_028566735.1 Ammoglanis amapaensis | reverse complement strand
CCCCCCCCCCCCCCCCCCCCCCCCCCCACACACACGGGTGTTGTGTATTATATGTAATGACCTGGTGGTGAGGAACTCGATGAGTTTGCTGGTTTTCTCCTCAGACTCGGTGGACGACTCCTCCAGCTCCTCCAGCTCCGCTGTGATCTGAGGGAGGTTCCCCACGCTGCCCCCCAAACTCACGCTGGAGGACGTGGAGGAGGAACTCATCCCCGAATCCACCACCGGAGACGCCTGCCACTCACGCAGGAAGTCCAGCCCACCTGTACAGGAAGCAGCTCCATTAACATCCTACGGATTTTATAGTTCACTACGCGTGCATGTTTTTGGACTGTGTACCTGTGCTGAGGTACTCGGGCTGGTAGCTGGACTTGACGGTCAGGGTCTTGTTGTCGCTCAGCTCTCGGGTGACCAGCAACACGGAGGCGATGAGCTGGAAGTTGTTGTTGCAGGAGAGAGCGATGAGGAGGTGCAGGAGGAGACGCTTACTGTGCTCGAACACCTCCGGACGATAGTGGTCCAGTCCTGAGTGTGTGTGTGTATGTGTGCGTGTGTGTGTGTGTGTGTGTGTATGTGTGTTGCGAGAAGAGAGGTGCGGGGCCACCGGGAAAAAAAAACAGAATCAAGTTATTAAAGTTAACAAAAACGATTCAGAGATGAATTAGAATAACAGTATAATTGCTGTAATTATAATATAATAATAATTATATATAATAATAATAATAAAGTGTGTGTATGTGTGTGTGTGAGAATAATTCGGGTCCGATCAGAACAAGAATAAACTGTATGGATGTAACGATACTGATTCACGATATGATTTTTGTACCATGAAATGAAAAACTTATAGAATGATAAACAATAAATGATTCGTCCAATTATTTCTTGTTACAAAATAAAATATTTGTGATCTTCTTTTATTAATCTCAACGATAAATGTCCTTTACACAAACACTAGACTGGTATCGTGTATTAAAATTAAAAACACAATATGAATATCCATCATATTATATCGTATTAATTCTTGCTGAGTCGTTACATCCCAACTAATCAAGACGTTTTAGCGTGAGAAACGTTCTTATGTGGTGCCTGTGGGGTTCTTAACAGCTGCTGCAGCAGCGGTGAATTGTGAATGTGCGAGTGCTGGTGAGAATGCGGTGAGTGAGAGAGAGACGGGTGATGACGACACAGGCAGTTCGAGAGAGAGAGATAAACGAGGAGGTTCAACATTCCTCTCCCCTCCCTGTTCTCACATTCTTTACATAGCACTTCCATCTGAGGAACTTCAGACCGAATCTAATCGCACGCTTAACGCTGGCATGCCCGAGATATTTAGATAGCAACCAGCAGGGGGCGATCAGTGCTCTATAAAACACAATCATGTGTATATTATTGTGTGTACAGAGCAATGAAATCCTTCACATTTGAAGCCACTAGAGGGCAGCAGCAAGCACACATGCTTGAAGAGCTATGGTGCCCGGATCAGGGTTCGATACCTCGCTCAAAGTCACTTCCAGTCGTGACATGTCGACTCTCGGGTTGAAACAGGCAACTTTGCGTTCACAAGCACTGGTTTCCTCCCACAGTCCAAAAAAACCATGACAAAAGACCTAGTACAACCGACTCTCTGGGGATCGGTGGCGGACTGGAAATGGATAAAAATAAAAGAATGTTAAGTGAAGATTTGGTGACTTTACCGAGGAACAGAGCGTGAAGCAGAAGAGGAAGATGAAGAGCCCAGTCCTCTCTCACACTGTGGTCCACCACCATCTCAGTCATGAAGATCACGGCGATGTTACACCTGCACACACACACACACACAGTTAAAACAGTCCGAGACGATGACAGAAGGATGACGTGTGTGTATAATACCTGTGTAGGGGTCCTCGTGGCGTGATGGTTTCAGGCAGGTAATCCACCAGCGGGGCCCAGCAGCCTCCGTTTAACGGCATGGGCAGCGGCTGGGGCCGGTTACACTCCAGCACGCTGAGGAGCCAGCCAGCGTACGGCGGGAGAGGATCATCTACAAACACAACATATAACAACAATCATATTAATAAATGCTTACGAGACTGGTGAGAGTTGAGAGTAATGCAGGACTCACTTTTCTCCTCGTCGTACGAGCCGCCGGAGCTGTTACTGTACCGCGACTCTAAACGGTTATGAGCTCGAACGGCTTTACTTAACCTACAACCACACACACACACACACGGTTATTTACTTTGATTGATTCCGTTAAGTGCTCAAACCGAATTCGCTTCCTACACAGGCAGCATCATGCAGCAAATATATATATATATATACAGATTTAATACACAAATATTTGAACGTCTTAAGCAATTATAAAACTAGGCAGCCCTGGCCATAGCGCCCGGGGTGCAGTTATGGGTCAGATTCATGACTTGTCCATGTTCTCTAAGCACCAGGACACAAGCTCATCACAGATAGATAATAACAGAAGCGTGAGTAGCGGCGACGTTCGAACCCTAGCGTCAGTGAAAATGAAGTGAACACTGAGGTAAGACGGGACGAGAGAAGCTGACTCGCCTTTCCTCGCCCTCTCGAGTCAGTTTTGTCTCGTCCAGGTCCGGGATGTTCTCCGGTCCAGCCGCTACGACGGTGTTGCTGCTGGATGTCGTGCCTGCGTGCAAATATAAATCAGAACAAACGTTACGGTTCAGTTTGTGTGTATAAGGACGACATGACGCATGGTCACATGACGTTGGCGTGTTCGGGACCTAACGCGGGAGTACCTGAGGCCACGGCGGACATTTTACTGCTGGCTGTGAAGCGGTAAAACGGCGGATTATCACAGTGGAGGACGACAGGATTCACCGGGTCGGTCTGCTGCAGCTCAAACAGAAGCTCCTCCATCGTCTGAATGGTGTTGTTCCGACACAGATAGATTACCACCTTCTTAATCTAGACACACACACCGCAAACACCACACATATATACACACACACATACATAGACACATTAACATCTGCAGTAGGACGTAAGTGTGTGAGACACATCTGAGGATCTTTAGTTGTGGGTTTTAGTATTTATTAAGTATTGTTGTAGCTCTGCATCTTTAATGTGTTGTGTGTAATGTAACATGTTGCCGTGTGCTTACATAAGGCAGGAGTGTGGTGTCACTGCTGACCCCACACAGACTTATGAGGAACTGCAGTGTGATTCTCAGGTTGTTGCTCCATTTCTCGTTGGACACCAGGGCGTTCCACGCGTTCTCCATTTCAGGACCGGGCAGCTCGTCTCCATACTGACAGCAAAACATTAAGAAAATCAATTCAATGTAATAATAATAATAATAATAATAATAAAAGAACCCGAAGATGATTTACATACGAATCCCCAAAACAAACAAGAACTTGGGTGGAAATACTTTTGAAATTCTGACTATCTATTAAAGGCCGTGCACCTTGGCGGTCATGTACATGAGGTTGTTGAGGATCAAGGACGTGGCCTGTAGTGACCCCCAGCCGTTGCCCCTGAGCGGGTGCGAGATGCCCACGCCGTCCCCGTGCTCCCGGGACTCCTCCTCCGGGGTGCAGGGACTGGACGCCGGCGGCAACAGGCCGTTGTCCACCAGCTCGATGTTGTTGATCCAGGGCAGCAGGTAGGTCAGCATGATCTGTCTACTGTTGGGGTGAGTGGTGGAGAACCTCTGGCTTACCTCTGTGTGTGGACAAGTGATGGTTACACACACACACACACACACACACACCGCTGAATTTTGTGGAAAACAAAAGTGGACGAAATTTTGTTTAGTGAATAAACGACGACGTTTCGGCTCTAAATGTTTCATTAATATTGGTGTTTTCCACCGGACAGTCCGATCATCTGCTCCTGTACATTGAGTACTGAACACGACTCTTCTTCCTAACATGACTCAGTGACGCATGACACGGCTCCCCCTGCAGGAGTGTCTTTGCTAGTGCTGCAGATTCTGATTCGGTTTAAGGAATCGTACGAGTCAATTAAATGAATCGATTCAGTCCATGCTTCTGAATCAGTCCCTCAACTACTGACTAGCCACCTAGAGGATTTTATACAGAACTGCAGTTGATGTAGTGACATTTTTTCTGTGTATATTTTGTAAGTGTGTCTCACATTGGCTAAACGATTGGATGGAAAGCCGTCGAAAGAGAGAGAGAGAGAGAGAAAGAGAGAGAGAGGTTACCTGAGAAGAGAGGAAGGGTGAGCTCGGGGTACATACACGCCAGCTGGCTTGACAGTTGTGAGAGAGACACGCTGTACAGCGGCGGTAAAGGTCCGTGGGTACCGTACAGGATGTTTCCACATTTCTGTCCCACCAGCCTCTTGGAGTACATGGACAACTTGCTCTCCAGAACCTGCACATCACACACGAAGTCAGAACGGAAACATCTGGAAAAAAACGTCTGGATGAGGGCAACGTGATCGGTAACGGACGTCAAGTTAATCCATATTCATTACAGACAGCAGGGGGCGCTGATGCTTACTACATTGACATCACCTGGTCGACAGGTACTTAGTATCTAGTGTTACCGGCTCGTAATCCTATTTATGTCGGGTCACGTTGGGCTGGGATACACTAAACTGGGCGAATACACTGAACACCTGAACAGGTTGCAGAGCGTGCACACACACACACACACACACAATAGTGGACGATGTTTTCTTACCTGCATGAGCTGCATGGATATCTCGTAGATCTCTCGGCTCGTGTCCGAGGCTTTGAAGAGTACCAGATTCAGAAGGGTCACCAGGTCGCACGGGTAATTCCTGAAGACAAAGAGGCCGTGCTTGTTAGCTGTAATAAACCCTCTATACCTCGTTATACCTCGTTATACCTCGTGATACCTCGTTATACCTCGTGATACCTCGCTACTGAATACACTCAGTGAAACGAAGCCATGAAAGATAGAAGCCTGGAAAAGGGGGACGGAGTGATAGTGCAGGACTGTGTAAGTTCACGATACCACACAGTAAATAGCATGGGTTTTAATCCGGGAACTACGGTTTCCTCCCACAGTCTGAAAACATGCACTGACCGAAATGTCCATGAGAGTGTTTGATGTGACTCGTGTGTATCGTTTGCAATGTTGTGTGATGAATGAATGAACGTCTGCTGTCATGGATACGAGCCGGAGTTTAAAACATGATGTTAAAATACTCAATAAATTAAATAAAGAAATAAATAACACACACACACACACACACACACACATAGATGCATGTATTAGTTGACGTAAGACTCACTAGCATGTTGTATTCTCACCTGCTTCCGCACACGGTGGCGATGGCTTTGAAGCATCCTGATGCCAGCTGGTAGGAGCCAGTAAAGCACCGATCCACCGCCCAGTTAAACAGGTTCACCTGATCTGGGTTCAGTTCCAGCAGCAGGATGACCACCTCACAACCCAAACGATGCACCTGTGTGATGAATCGTACAATCTTACGCACGGATCAATCGTTTCTTCTGACCCGAACGCTGGCGAGTGACTTCATGGACCAGATCATGGACCAGTGTGTGGAACGTTTTCTCACCCGCAGATCGTGGCATCCCAGAATATTGTCGAGCCACTTGTAGAGATAACCGTCAGTCGAGAGGCCGACGTTATCGAAAACAGGGCCGCAACATAAAACTGCTGACATGGCCTAAAACACACACACACAACAGGAGTTTGATGATTACAGTGTTATGCTTGGTTTATAGTTGTAGCGCGCTTCAGTAAGATGAATATATAAATCAGGGGTCACCAACCTTTCTGAAACTGGGAGCTACTTTTTGGGTACCAACGAATGTGAACGGCTTCCAGTTTGATACACACTTGTGACATCACAAGTTTATAACCTTTAATGACATGTTACTATTGATAATGATGATATTCATCTATGTGAAGATGCTGATCGTGTAAATAATTTCTCACAATCATTTTCAACAATCATTTAACAAGGTAGGAAATAAATATCAATATGCAAAATATGCAGCTATTTTTAAAACAGGCCCGCGGGACTCATGAGGTCCTTTCGGGCGACCAAGTTGGTGACCCCTGATATAAAGACACACGTTCCGTTTTTGTGACACAAACGCTGCATAATTTATGCAGGGAGTTTAAAACGATCCCAATACATCCAAACATTCATCATGGTACGTTTAGTGAGATTTATTCTGTTTGTCAGACGCACTGAAACATTGTGCACTTAGATTTGGCAGCTGCGCCCTGTAGATACCCCCCCCCTCCCCCCATGACACTGTTGGGGTGCCAGTGTGATGGTACGTGAGCGCACCTTTAACGCGCAGTACTGGTAACGTGTGATCTGGTGATTGCGGTCGCTGTAGCGGTCCAGAGGAGTGAACATGACGCTGAAGGGCCCCGCCCACTGGCTGAACAGGATGAAGAGGTGATGACGAAGACTCTGCTGAGGGAACAGGAAACGCCGGTGGTGCACTACAGAGAGAAGAACGACAGTCAGTAGTTTATATAATCTATCTAATCTACAAAATCTATCAAACATACATAAATGTATTTATCTATAAATATTCAGCTGCGGAAAATCGACATTATTTCATTTAGTTTTACATTTAAAAGTGTATTTAATCAAAGTGAGCAGTGTTGTGCCTAATGTTAACCCTCTCAGCTCGAAACAAGGTTTTATACTCTTTATATTAAAAAATGTTCTATTTTAATATAGATGTGTATATTATCATTTCTGTATAATTAAATGTTTTTATTTATTTATACTTTCATGTGTATTTTGTCATTTCATTATAACATAATGTATTCTTTAAATTTAACTCTTAATAATTGTGTGTGTATTTTGTTTATTTCTTTATAACAATGTGTGTAATTATTATTAATAAATGTGTAATAATATTATTATTATTATTTTATAATCGCTCTGATCAGTGGTATTTAAACATGGCAGTGGGCGGTACGGTTACCTGGCAGTGGGCGGTACAGTTACCTGGCAGTGGGCGGTACAGTTACCTGGCAGCGGGCGGTACGGTTACCTGGCAGCGGGTGGTACACCTGGCTGCGGGTGGTACGGTTACCTGGCAGCGGGTGGTACACCTGGCTGCGGGTGGTACGGTTACCTGGCAGCGGGTGGTACAGTTACCTGGCATCAGGTGGTATGGTTACCTGGCAGTGGGCGGTACGGTTTTCTGGCAGCGGGTGGTACAGTTACCTGGCAGCGGGCGGTACGGTTACCTGGCAGCGGGCGGTACACCTGGCTGCGGGTGGTACGGTTACCTGGCAGCGGGCAGTACGGTTACCTGGCAGTGGGCAGTACGGTTACCTGGCAGTGGGCGGTACGGTTTTCTGGCAGCGGGTGGTACACTTACCTGGCACACACTGGATGAGGTTGGCCACCATGCCACTGAAATGTGCCCGGATGTCCTTCAGGACGTCCAGCTCTTTATCGTTCTCAGCCTCCAGTAACATCCGTGTCAGGTCCACGTACTCCAGGAACAGCGCCCCCAGTGCCAGAGAATCACGTTCTAATGCGCCGTTCGTACTGGAACACAGATCAGGTGAAAATTACTGCACCAGTCATAAGTCTGGACGCACCTTCTCATTTCAGCTCTCTCAATCAGCTCCTCCAACACTCGCGATGAAGTTCCCAGAGGTGCTGAGCACGTGTTTCCGGCTTTGTTCTGAGATCCACTCAGACCTGGAGTTCAGGTGAGTGTAGAGGGGGGGGGATTACCTGTCACTAATGACCCCGGAGTCGGCCAGGAGCTCGAAGATTCGGAGAAGCTGCAGTCTGAGCAGATCCCTCCTCTCACGACGCTTCTTATTCTGTATCGGGTTCGAGAGAAAAAGATTTCATTCGTACATGTAACAACAAACACCCAACCCCCCTCCACCCAGTGTGTGTGTGTGTGTGTGTGTGTGTGTGTGTGTGTGTGTGTGTGTGTGTGTGTGTACCTCAGGTCTTCGTTCCAGGGCTTCTTTCATGAGTGGATGAAGCTCCTCCACCAACTCCCTACACACACACACACACACACACTGAATCACTACCTCAAATCAATACACTAACATTACAGGATAAATTAAGTGCACTAAATGACCCCCTGATGCCCCCCCACACACACACACAAGTATAACAAGCTTCACTATAACAACCGTATGTTATGAAGGATCAACTTCCTGCGTGACAGACGCACCTTCTGATATATTTTGAAAACAAATTCCACGAGTGCCGCGGCTGATTGTTTTGTGTGCGGAGGAAATTCCTGCCTGCAGACCTGACAAGCGTCTACAATAACACAACAGCACCGAGTTCCTACACAAACGCTTTCCTGAACAGTTCTGCTCTGCTTTGGAACTCTTTATACTGAGGTGCTTGTGTGTTGCAGTCATGTCGTGAGTGTGGTGCAGACGCGGTGCGGGCGTGTGCATCACCTGAAGACG
Source organism: Ammoglanis amapaensis (assembly GCA_028566735.1). Lineage (NCBI taxonomy): Eukaryota > Metazoa > Chordata > Actinopteri > Siluriformes > Trichomycteridae > Ammoglanis > Ammoglanis amapaensis. The sequence goes on along the minus strand of JAOUQU010133240.1, from coordinate 6,827 downwards.
AGGGAGTTGGTCCGACCGAAGCCCAGAACCAGAGACTCGGTAAGCTCGATGCTCTCGAGACGCATGAGAGGAACCAACTGCTTCAGGAGCCAAGCAACAGAGGGGGTTCCAATCACCTGTTAATATAAGAACATGTTAGAACCCAGTCAGAGGTTCTACTGAGAAAGAGAGTGAGAAAGGTTTTGCTGGGTCTACAGAGAGTGAGAGAGGTTCTACAGTCATTTCAGCTACTTTTAATACAACATACATACACAATAAATACAAAAACACATTCCTGATCTAAACAAGCTTTGTGCTATCAACCGGATGATCGTCTCTTCCAGGGGGTTCCGTACGATATCTGCCCCTATGATAGCTCCCTGATGATACTATCTGTATCTGTGTGTAATGAGACTGAAAGGTGTTCTGGTCTATTAATTCACCTGACCCCCGTGAGTGACCTCAGACATCCGTACCTTGTTGTCGTAGGTGATACTGCCGTCGGGTGTGGTGGCCATGATCTCGGGGGTGGAGGCCCTCAGGTGACCGGGGCTCATGATGCTCGGCTTGGCGACTCCCAGACACAGGATCAGGTAATTCCTCCAGAGCGTCACGTAGCTGTCGGCCTGTCCTGCCGTGCTCGTCTTTTTGGCGTACACGGGACTACTGCGGCGGGACGAAATAAACAAATAAATAAACACTTACAGAACCAAATGTCTGGACACGTCGTCTCGTTCTAGATTAATACTGAAGATCCAAACTATGAAAGGACACGTCTGGATTTACGGCGTGAACAAACCAGAACATGATTTATGTCGCCCGTTGTTGCTTTGACGACAAGCTTTGCGCTCAATGAGCATCATGAGGAATCACAGGAAACGGCCCTGAATGAGTTCCCAAAGAACCTGAGCACTTGCTATCTGCTTTGCCTTCACTCTGAAGTCCGAACTGAAATCGCCTGGCCCGGGTTCAGGTCATGTGATGCTGGAGGTTCCAGTTCATGTGAAGCGGAACGTTGGTTCTGATTTAGTTTGGGACCCCTGATCAAAAAGAGAAGGATTGTTCGTCAGTCCGAACGTACTTGGGATCCACCAGGGGCAGCAGCAGCTGCAGGCGAGTGAAGGCGTACGGCCAGGCGTAGCTCAGCGCTGTGGGACAGTGCTTGAGCAGGTTCTCCTGTCGCAGGAAGCTGTAGAGACAGAGAATCCAGGGGTCCTTCACCGACTGGGCGAAGATCCAGACGTGTGAGGGGCTCTTCACGTCGTAGTGACTATTCACCAGCCGAGCGTTCCAATCCACCAACCACTGCAGATCCACGTGCTGGTTCAGAGGTAGTGTGGCCTGAGAGATACACACACACACACACACGAAGAGTAAACACACACATACACGAGAAAGTAAACACACACACACAGAGTAAACACACACGCAGAGTAAACACACCGAGTCAGAGACGACCACATGAACAAAACTCTCCATCACCGCAGGACTGAGACGATCCATCACCTCAATCATCGGCTTATCATCATCCTGAGAGAGAGACAGACAGAGACAGATAGACAGAGAAACACAGAAAGAAAATGAGAAAAACAGGAGACACGTCTTATTTCTTTACAATGATCTGGATTCAAGATTTTGGGTTTGTTACACACGTTTAAACACACTCATGGACAATTTAGTGTCTCCAATTCACCACACTTGCATGTTTTTGGACTGTTTGTGCGTGTGTATGTGTGTGTGTGTGGGGGGGCACCAGGGTATCCGGAGACAACCCGTACAGACCCGGAAAGAGCATTCGTACTACAGACAGAAAGGACCCTGGATCACCCTCACACCCGCCCGACTGGAGCTCGAACCCAGAACCATCTCACTGAGTGGCACACCTCTGCCTGGCCGATGGCGACGAAGAGTAAACGGATCTCCCGGAGAACCGACACCGCCAGCCTGCGGGTGCTGGTTTGGCAGGAGCAGAGCAGGAGCAGGGCGAGACCCTCCACAGCGTGTAGAACCGTGCAGTGTGGGGTACGTTCCAATGCCAACCTCGAACCTCCAGCACCCTAAAAACACATCCCAACAGAAATCACAGCACAATTCACTGTCAGATCACCAGAGGGCATGGAGGTGCTGGGTCACATGACCTAAAACCAGATGAGAGGATTCAGAGTTGGACCTCTGAGTGAAAGCAAAGCAGAGAACATGTGCTCAGCACCTCTGGGAAGCTGATTGAGAGAATGCTGAGTGTAACTTGGGGTTTATTTTTACACTAATACAAACATTACGAGGTTTAATTTATACCAATAAAAACCTTTTAAGGTTTATTTTACTTTAATACAAACATTATTCTGTTTTATTTTGTACTAACAGGGACGTTTTGGGGTTTATTTTAGTACTTTACGACTTCATGTTCTACGTTGTTCACATCTCCAGACTGTAAAGATCATCCTAGCATGATAGGTGTCACATGACCTGCAACCTCCACAGGTCACATGACTTAAACCCAGGTGAGATGATTTGGGGTTTGATTTGAAAAGGAGTAAACAAGCGCTCAGGTCGCCCGAGAACTAATTCAAGAACGTTACGAACGGTTCCCTATGAAAGCTGATTGAGAGAACGTACCCGATGTGCAAAGCTGTCATCAGAGCCAAATATTAAATACTTTTAAGTGTTGCTGTACAGTTAAGTCAGTAGACTGGCGGCGGCGTGATGGGCGTGGCTTTACCTCCCCCGTGCGTTTGCCCTGCGGCGCCTGCAGTGCCAGTCTCCACTGTGTGAGCAGCTGCAGCAGCAGTTTGACCGAGGTGTCCTGCAGCCCCTGCTGTGTGTCCTGCACCTCCCTCAGGAGGAAGTTGGTGTACCCGAACAGGACGTCCTCCCGCCAATCGGAGAAGTCCAGCAAGAGACTCTGCAGGGAATTCTGGGAAATCAGGCGCAGCTCCACGTCCATGTGGACCGTTAGTCTAGACAGGGGATGGGAGAACATACCAAACGAAGGAAGAGGAAATCAGACAAAATATCTGGTCTAAGTAACTCAGGTACAATGTAGTGAGATTAAAGGGGACTTGTTTAACAGAAATCTGGCAACCCTGTTTAACACAGCGACATTTGACTTTTCATCTATAATCTTATTTTAAATGTAGAGAATAACAATTATTAGTACAAATTTTACCCTTTAAAAGTAAAAGTAACAAGCTTTTCAGACTACAAGGTGCATTTAAAAGTCTCTAAATAAAAAAATATATAAAAAAAGTTTTTATTATAATCTGGGGCGAATAAATGGCTACATGTCATTGCTTACTTTATGTGTGTGTGTGTGTGTGTGTGTATCCTGTAATAAACTGTATCCAGAACCCACCACGATCTTCAGGACTCACCTGGACAGCAGGTCGATGAGTTCGGGTTTAGACATGCCGTCTGGGAGGATGCGTGGGATCGCCGCCACACACGTCCTGAACAGGTCGATCTTCGGCTTCCTCTCACCTCTGAGAGTCAGAAATAAGCACACACACACACACACACACACAGAGGAGAAGAGATTACGATCAGGGGGTTTCGGGATGCAGGATGATGTCCAGGTAGTGCTGCAAACAGCAATCTGATCAGGACAATCCCAGATTTCAGTGCGATCGGTGTGGCGGGAGTGAGGAACGTACGTGATCATGTCCTCTGGTTCTTTGTTGAGCATCTGAACGTTGGTGAGCATCATGCAGCGCCCCACTTCCTTATCCAAGTGTCTCAGGATGTTATCGATGGTCTTCCTCACCTGTGAGTAGTACAAGGCCATACCTGAAAACATACAGCAAGTAAATACGTGAATACATTTTAATAAACAACTATTATTCCAGTAAGTGTGTTATCGGGGCATAGCAGGTGGATGAAACACACACACACATTATCTTATTACTATTATTTTCTTACCCGGGAATGTAAAACGTATGTGTGTGTGTGTGTGTGTGTACCGATCAGCTTGGCCTGCTCCTCGGTCAGAGTCTTGCTCAGGTACGTCTTCTTCTTCTTGAGTGTGTTTCCGGAGGGCAGCGTGGCGCCGGTGTTGGGCATGGGCGGCTCACCGTCCTTCTGCTGCAGGTTATCGGCGATGACCAGGAATGCACGGAGCGCGATGTTCATCCTCTGTTTAACACACGGACACCAGGATGTACGTCCACCTCACTCGTTACTGTGTAATAAATGATTAATGATACTGACTTTCTAATCACTGAGTTAAACCTCACCTCAGGATTAAGACTGAAAGCTTTAGCGGACTTCCCGACACTCAGAAGATCACAGATTATTTCCTTCATCGCGAAATCTAAGCGTTCCTGTACGGAGAGACAGACGGAGGGGATTTAAATCAATACTGCCCTCCTAACACCCCCCATTATTAACATTATTATTAAATCTGAAGTAAGAACTACAAGAACTACATGTAACTACGTGTGTGGTGTGTATCTGTGACATTTACCTGAGCAATAAACTGGATTATTTTGACGAAGATATTGAGAGGCATGTCTCGGGGGACGACGCTTCTGGATCCTTTAGGAAATAAGTTGGAGATGATGGTGGTCAGGCGACTGAAGGAGAGGAGAAGATGAGAAGAAGAACATCAGTGAGCAGATCTTAAGCGTGGATTGAATTAAATTCTGGAGACGGATCCTCGGTACCTCTGTGTGGCTGTGTTACTCTCACACTTGATCCGGATCATGTAGACCCACAACAGTCGGTACAGAGACTCCAGAGCTACTCGTGCCATCTTCTGATCCTTGTTCTGAACACACACACACACACACACACACACACACATGTGCATAAGACCAAACAGAGCGTGTGTGTCGACGTAAATGTGAACGACGTAGTAAATTCACACCTTGAGATTGGAGAGACAGTTGTTGAGGAAGACGTGCCAGCGGTTGAGGAAGACCTGCTTCTGACTGACACACAGCAGACAGGTGACCAGCGGGTACAGAGCCTGCAGAACACACACACACACACAGAGAGTGTACAGAAAAAGCACTGGGTGCTTGAGAATCTTGTAGACGATCTTGTCGGGTCGATCCCTCACCAGGGAATGTTTCTTCCTGGAAGAAAGCTCCAAGGTGTTGTCGTACAGACTCTCCACGAAGTTCCTCAGACACGGAACGTTCACTTCATTTTTCACGCTCTGCACAAAAGACGCGACAGCGAGACATTGTGGATTTACAGGACATCGTTCTGGAGCATGTGCACTTGGGGGCGCTCCTCTGTATCTGCTTGTATTTTAGCTACAAGTTATTAATTCATGATTTCAGCACAGACACGATAAATCTGATGTCTATGTCTGAGAAATATTAAATTTACTATAGGTGCGTATAATAATAAAGAATCATATAATAATATAATAAACAAATAAACAAGTGCTCACAGCAGCCACTGGGACCAGGATCTCTACAAAGAGACCAGCCAGGCAGTGTTTTATATCTTTATCCTTCACCTCTAGGAAGTACTGGGCACATTCCTGCAATAAAAAAGAGAAGAACTCGAGGTTTGAGAAACTTGGCATGATGATAATAATAATAATAGTCAACGGAATACCAATGAAAACATAATTATGAGGTAAAAGCTTTGTTCTGAGCACAAACCATCACCTGCATGAAGAGAAACGAGGCTTCGAAGTCCTCCACCGGGTACATCTTGATGCGGAAGAATTTGACCCCCATGATGAGGGTGATGATGCTCTTGACCACGTATGGACTCTGTTCCTTCTGCCTGAGCTCCTTCAGCTCTGAGATAAACTTCTTTCTCACGGCGGGAAACCTGAACCGAGAAAAAGCGAGAAGATAAAACATTTACAGGTCCTGTATTTTCATCTGTTTACATTTAAGGTTAGGGGCCTCGCTCAAGGACCCAATAGCGACCTGCACCTTGTCCTGCTTCATCCTGGTCTGGGTCAGACCGGAAGTCCAGTCATCGTACACACACACACACACACACATGTACATGGAGAACATGCAAACTCCACACTGAAAGGTTTGGAATCAAACCCAGATCCTTTTTGTGAGGAGACTAGACACGAACTGGCCTTGTTATTCTTTGTCTGTCTGTCTGTCTCTTTCTCTCTGTCTGACTTGAATGGATCTGATAGAGTGAGACAGGTTGTTGATCTCACCTGGACTGAGCCACCACCCCGATCACCTCGGCGTACAGATCGGCCACCAGGTGCATGTTAGATGTGTTGGGTCCCATGTACCTGCAGAACACAAACCCGTTCACATGTAATTATTCAACTCCCATGATGCTCCGGGAGAGCAGAGCGTCAGGTTCCTCACCCTTCTCTGTATCTGAAGTGTTTAAAGGCCAGATTAATGACTTCCTGGATGAGGTCGTCCAGGAGCGGGTGCAGAGGGATCTAAAGACGAACCACAGACAACGTTAGACTCCCAAACACAAACTGGTTTAGTTCAGGTGAGACCGGACCGGAGACCAGACTAGATCTGAGACCGGATCTGACCTGTGACCAGATCTGAGACTGGATCTGACCTGTGACCAGATCTGAGACCGGATATGACCTGAGACTAGATCTGAGACCGGATCTGACCTGTGACCAGATCTGAGACCGGATATGACCTGAGACCAGACCTGAGACCAGTCCTGAGACCAGTCCTGAGACAAGACTGGACCTGAGACCAGACCTGAGACCAGACCTGAGACCATACTGGACCTGAGACCAGTCCTGAGACCATACTGGACCTGAGACCAGACCTGAGACCATACTGGACCTGAGACCAGTCCTGAGACAAGACTGGACCTGAGACCAGTCCTGAGACCATACTGGACCTGAGACCAGTCCTGAGACCATACTGGACCTGAGACCAGTC
>JAOUQU010133130.1:0-15233 GCA_028566735.1 Ammoglanis amapaensis | reverse complement strand
GGGGGGGGGGGGGGGGGGGGGGGGGGGGGGGGGGGGGGGGGGGTTCTGTAAACAACTACACTAAATTAGCCTCGGCTAGCTGTTAGCACCAGAGATGTGTGAGGTCGGTGATGACCCAACTGTTGCACTCAGTAAGAGCAGTAAAAGCTTTTCGAGCTCGGTTATGTACGGCCTGATTAATAGATGGTTGGTAGGTTTAATGGTGCTTTTATTATCCTGGTCAATTTGTTTATTAAGCACATGTTGCTAAAACAGAACCGAATGAAGACCGAGATCAAAGCAACATTAAAAATCACTACTTTCATTTCATGGTCTCATATTTGACCAGATTTGTGCACACTAACCGCTTCCTTATTTATTAAGCCTAAAGTCATTCCATGTCCATACACAATGTCCGTTCCTTTTATTGTAAGCTCAATGCAAGACATCCGGTTTGAATATTTAAAGTAGTATTTTTATCGAGATGCAGTCTGACAACAAAAAGCGTTAAGCAAGACTAAGGAAGGGTGTGTTGTAATGCCGGTGTTGTCGTGTCCAGTCTGGATCAGTTGTACACAAATTCTCAGCCAGTTGTGCAAGCAGAGCACATTTCAAACAGACAGATTAATATTCATCATCATGAAGTAAGTTCCCGTTACTTAATTGGGGATTTACTTGGGAGTGTGAGTTCTGTCTGTCTGCCTTTTGCTGACTCGATTCAAAATAAAGTCGACATCGTCCAACAAAAAGGTGCTTTTCAAAAAAAGGTAAAGTTTCTGTGTAAATTCCAGAATTTAGAATTCTGTTTTTTTTCCTACACACTATCGACCAGACGCTAGGGCACTAGGGGGCAGTACTGAGTAATAGTCGACTCTCGGAATCGAAGGCCAGTTCTCTAAACAGCAGGACGCGGTTTTAATGTTAGCTGCCGTGTACAGACAGATTTATATCCGCATGTAACACATGTAAATAAAAAGACTTTTGGGTCTCTAAGTTAACCGTAAGTGCTTCTTTAAGATACCAGTTTTAAATCAGGTGCTTTTTTGCCAGGCAGCTTTTTGGACTGTAGTGATTCAAAGCTTTATTGACTTTGGACGGTGTCATGCTTGTCTCATCAGTTTCTGGGGACACATTACTACAGAATTTGGGCTTTCTTCCTGACCTTGGACTCGGAGTCTCTGTTTCATAAACAGGAAAATTATTTATTCATATAAACCTAAATATCTATCTATACTATATTGCCAAAGGTATTGGCTCATCATCTAAACGATCAGAATCAGGTTGTTCCTGTCACTTTCGTCACACAGATGTATAAAATGAAGCATTTCGGCATGCAGACTGTTTATTACAAACATTGATGAAGGTGTGTCGCTCTGTCAGTGATCTGAGAGAATTCCAGCGTGGAAGAGGAACTGTGATGGGATTCCACCCGTAACATGTACATGGATGTACAGAGTCTGGTGAAGGATGAAACTCGAACCATTGACACCCGATAGAAACACCTTTGGGTTTGAATTGGAACGGAGACCGTGAACCGGGACACTTCTGGTACCGAGATCAGTATTGTGACATCACAAATGCACTTTTGTATTTAAGAACGGTCCAAAATCCCCATAAAACGCAGTATCCAGAGGAAAGCCAAACAGACATGGGGAGAACATGCAAATGCTAGACAGAAAGCCCCAAGTCGCCTTACCCAGGAATCAAACCCGGGACCCGAGGACCCTTTGCTAAGTACAAAGCCATTGTGCCGTCCTTCCATTTATGTTAAGCGAAGCGTTGCAGCAGAACAGCGATGACGTTGAGGTTAAGATACTGGGCTACAGATCAGAAGGTCGATGGTTTAAACTCCACCACTAAGTTGTCACTGTGGGGCCCCTGAGCAATTCACCCTCACCCTCAATTGCTCGAGAAAGCATTTTGCTGCTGTAAATGTAAATGTTATTAATTGTCCGGTGATTAAACCCGACTGCAGAAAGGTAAACGTAATGTAAAGGGCACAAGCTGGCACAGCATCTGTTTATGCATGATCGAGACAGCGGGTTGCCATTTCATCACCCACTGGGCGAGTGACTTTCACCTCGTGCCAGCTGCCAGTGCATTTTTCACTGTCCCCCCTGGGAGCTTTAAAATAATGCAAGAGTGAAGCAAACACCGCCCGTCCGAGGACGTCGTTCGGATTGATTTCTCAGCCTGGCTGCCCCCGAGGCTCAGCTTTGTTTCGCGTGCCGTTGCCGGACTGCTGGCGGTGGGTTCGCTGGTCGCTGGGTTGCCATATCTCCAGCACGCATGATGTGAGGTTCTGTTCCCGAGGGTCCCAAGCATTCGAGATGTTTGAAATTAAAAAATTCCTCAAGGATCGTGCTTTGTGCTTCCAGACTCGGTCCATTCTGAGACGTGGAGGGTGCTTCTTTGGGTTGCCCATAGAGACGGCTGTAGCAACAGCACACACACACACACACACACACACACACACACACACACACACACACACACTCACATTTAGACTCTGTCTTTGTCCCTTCCTTTGTGTATTCCTCGCTTTTCCTTCCCTGTTTGCACCGCTTGACTCTAAAGGTTTTTTTTTAATGGTGTGACGGAATCTGAACTCTCTATGACAGACTCATTTCAGTTTATTGAAGTCATTTGTCCTGTTAACGTCTGTAAGAAATCGGCATGACACGGCGCATTAGCATCGGCCGTGTTCTAATACCATCAGATGATCCAAACTGTGTCTTTATCTGCACATTTAACTCGATCATTACGTTTATTCCTCAGTAAACACGTTCCTGTTTATCACAGTTTGCACACAACAAACGGTGCTGCGCTGTGTATTCTGACACCTAGAGAGAGAACCAGGATAAACGTCTTCAGCAACCTGAGCTCGTCTGTTGCTTCTCTCACTTTTAGATCTGTTTTATATTTCGAGAACTGATTCACCACTGTTTACACACATCGGAATCGCTCTTTATTCGATTGCATGTATCCTCCTCTGATTAAACCTGATCGGTGCAGTGAAACACACATTTACACACACTAGAGGGCAGCAGGGAGTATCCCTGGCAGCCCTGCCCTAGTCACGGCACCCCGGGGAGCGGTCACGGGTTCCGTTGTGACCTGTCGAGTCTCTGATCTTACAGCAAAAAAAAGGTCCTGGGTTCAATTCCCAGGTGGAGAAGTCTGAGGCTATTAAACATCTATAATAATCGTGTGTGTATATAAGCTATATTTCATTATTATTGTTATTATTATTTGGTATGAAGCTGAACACGCATAATTTCATTTGAAATGTTTGATGGCCAGTTGCAGCTTGCTTAAGAGAAATAAAAATCACAACGTTGTAAATAATCTTTCATCTATTGTTCTATTGTTAAGAACAGCGATTTTAATAAGTGCATAATGAATAGATTAAAATCGTCTCTCATCGTCTCACAGAAATATTAAAATAACGTCGATTGTGTTTAATGTTCTGCTTTAATCTGCATTCAGTCTCCATTTCAGTCTTTAAACACATTTAATGTTCACGTCTATTATGAACAGACGAATTAAACATTGTGTTGATTTGTTGATTGAGTAACTCCAGGATGTTCAGATTTCTCAGTCATAAAAACATTAATCTGGGTCTCGTCACATGACATTTAGCGCTCAGATTTTTAATGAGACTCGATGGCTCTTAGTCCGCCATTCTGACCGATGGTCCCTTCCTCCCGCTCAACCAAATGAGACATATGAGGTCAGAGGTCAGAGACCTAATCAGTTCCTTTCTCTCTCTGGGAATTCAACGCTATAATGTGTCGCCCGAGTCGTCCGTGATAACACACGCTGGACAGAAATCACATCCCGGAGCTGCAGGCATCATGATAATAGCATTGTGAGGTCAGAGTAGCCGTTGTTGTGTAGCCATTGTGTCATGAATGTTCGACTCCGTCTCATTTCAGCAGAAAATTAATACTAACACGTTAACACACGGCAATGATGAGTACGAAAATAAGTGACACACCAGTAAGCATGTAGACACGTCATATGGCTTTATTTAACACCCCCATTCCAAATTCCATAATGGAATAATTTACACTTAATATCATTTAATCCATTTTTTTACTCCAGCTGCTTACATTTATGACTGAAAACTATTAAGTCCGGTCACATTAATGTTTTGTTGTTGTTATTAAGCTTTTGTTTATTTCCTCCAGTCTACCCGTGTTGGTTCTAAAGTCTCCGAAGTGTTCCGTGTGCACTACGCACCACATTACAATAGCCCAGTTTGAGACACATCTCAGTTAAAGCAGTGGTCTAAGATGGAAATCCAGGGTTGGACTCTGAATAGAAGTGCGTCTCCTTGACAGCTGATGCAGCAGAACCGCCGGAGTGCAGAATTCAGCATTTCCAGCCAACTGGAAATAAACATAATTTGCACTCAAAGCAAAAAAAAAAAGAGAGAAAATGTTGTGTTGCTCCGGTTCCTGGTTTACTGCGTCATCATGTGGACGCTTTTTAGTTTGTACAACTTGGTGTAGCAATTAAAATCTCGTCTTGTAACATGTTATGATGTCATTGCGCAGGGATCATAAAGAAGTCATGCATTCTGAAATCGATGCCGGGCTTTCATGCGGAATGTAAATCCAAGTCATTAGTGTGTGTGTGTGTGAAGTGTGTGTGTGTATTATCATTCTAAGATATATGTGTACATGACATCTGACTATATGATGTCATTCTCACCGTCGTGTTGGAAACGTTTTAGACGTTTTGGTGGGATAATTGAGTACTTTATTACAGTTTTATTACAGTTTTATTACAGCTTTATTACAGCGGCACAGCTCAGTGTTGCTCTGCTTTATTATTGCTCAGTGGAAGTGGGGATGCTGGGTGATGAAAATATAGTATAATAATAATAATATAGTAAGTATAGAGATTATTTCTTAGTGTCCACTTTCAGAGTCAGACTCGTGTTAGTACGTGATACTGAGTAAACGGTGTGTGTGAGGTTGAAACATTAACAGCAGAGGTGCAACAGATTACGATGCAAAAAAAAATGCAACAACGTGTGCAAGTTGCAATAAATGTGCAATAAAATGAGTGTTTTAAAGATTCAGCGTCTGTGTTGGTCGTTCTAAGGAATCATATTGACCTCACTGGCATGTGTGAGCACTTCGGCTTGAATCGATGAACAGAAGTGATTATTCAGTAAAAAAAAAGACTCATTACAGCTCATCAAGCGATCACGAAACACACTCAAAACACACTCTTATTTCTTCCAGTATAGTAATCCAACGCAGAACCTTCTTGGTATGATGTGACAGGGGTGCTATTTTTGCCCTAAATGAAGAAATAATCATTTATTAGATCTCGGGATGTAACGATTCAGCAAGAAATAATACAAATTGATTCAGCGTTTGATCAAATGAGCAAACTGATGTTCACTTTAGACAGCAGGGGACAACTGTGATTATAGTTAATTAGAATGTTGAACATGAATGTAGTATTTTTGGTATCGTTTCTGATATAGAATTTATTCTGATTTTAATGTCATGTTTAACATTTTGGTCATGTGGATGACAAGAAATGATACGAGATTATGACACTGTGCATTAATACACACGTAAAATCCAGCAACCGAACGGCGAATCTTCCTCTGATCTTTTTGGTAACGTTGGCGGAGGTTGGCCAGGTGATGGGTGGCACCGGGGAGGTTCAGTGCAAGTCGGGTAGTTATGACGTCACAATACAGCAGATGTCAAAACGGCTTGTTTTTCCAGACAATAAAATGGAAAGAATGGATTTTATTCCAACTTGGACTGTTTATAGGAGCTGTAGAGGCTCACGTGGGAACATAAAAAAACACAGTTAATACACTGATGTTAAGTTAATAACATGTAAACAAAATAAGTTAACAACAAGTAAATAAATTGCAAATCATTTGTTGAATCATCGTGAATTTAATCTCGTTGTTGCTAGTGTATATCGTTATACCCCTAACCTTTGTTAGTGCAAGGACCTGGCATTAAAACAAAGATGCCCCCCCTTGGTTGTCTTTTGTCTATTGTAATAATCTGAGTGAGTGTCTGAGCTTTTTTCCTTTCCCGAGAAAAATGCACTTTTCTGACAAAGTAATAAAAACAAGCAGACGGTAAATTACAGACCCTCACATGATGCTAAATCTCGGGCTGTCAGCACTGCGCTGGGAACCTGGGGCCTCACACTAATCTTGCGTGGAGACGAGGCTATTGAGAAAGTGTCGGCGTGTCGGCGCAACTCGCAAACATGACAGAGAACTAAAAGAAAGAGGCAGAAAGACCTCGGAAAGAGGAATAAAACAAACAAAAAAAAGCAGCATTCACAGAACTGGAAAACTCTTTTACATCAGGTGTGGAAAAGGGTTCTCATCCCATGTGTCTGTGATTCAGGGCTGGTAGTGATATATCAGACAATATTCACGAGTAAAAAAAAGTTATAAAATGAAACAACAATCTGAAATACATGAATTCCACATTTAAAATCATCAAGTTAGAATCATCAAACAGACACCGGACACGTTAAGAAAAGCATTTGTGTGTTTTTACTCGTGCGTGTAGCTGAAACTTCCCGAAGCATCCGTCATTTTAAAACCTTATATGTAGAGATGTAACGATTCAGCACAGATCGATCAATAATCGATTCGGTGGAGACGCAATTTATATGGATATTCATGCTAAACGAGTAGATTTTCAGTTCAAACGGCAGAGGGCGCTGTTGATATGGGAAATTAGCTATTAGATTAAATTAGATTGCAAAGTCGGAAATGTAGTTTTGCATCTAATCAGAAGCAGCAAAGTGGAAAATGTAGAATAGATACAGAATATCAAGGTGTTGTAATGTATTAAATAATTTACCTGTGAACATAATACACATAATTCTCCTCGACCAGGGTAGGGGGCCCCGGCATCAAAAGAAAGTAACTGTAAATCAATATAAACTGTATTTATCTAAAGCTGTAAACCAGCTGTATAGTTTTCACTCTGTATAATTTTTCTTACTTATCTCCACCAGTCTTCCTCTATCACACTATTTCTTCTCTCCTCTCTGTTATAAGCTCCCGAGAGACTCGCTATAAAACTGCTTCATATCACCGTTAGAGAAACACAAGGTTCCCTGAATAGATGTCAAGCGACTGCCATCGCCGCTGGTCCCAAAGAGAATGGATCGGATAGTTCGGGTCACTAAGACTATTTTCAAACCGGTACTTTCTTTCATTTATTTATTTTTTATCAACGGGATGCAGACTGGGAAATTATCCGATGCTGTCTTGTGTTCCATCAGACCCACGACAGCATCAAGCCCAGAAAATCACAACAAACGTTCTGTTCTGTAAGAAGTATAACGATGTTTTATAACCCAGACATCGTCTGTGATACACCTTTTCTTCTTTCTATCTTTTTTTTTGCTCTACGTACAAAAAGATAAAATAATTCCACTTGAAATTTCCAAACTATATAAAATATTAAGCAGTTAAAATGTGCTGCTGTGTAATCCGCACACACACACACACACACACACACACACGCACGCACGCACGCACGCACGCACGCACGCACGCACACACACACACACAGACACACGCACACACACACACACATAATCTTAACGATGTGCACTCTTAGTTACGGGACTGAAATCTGCTCAAACCTTCCTCCGCGTTTAATCCGATCTGTGCAGCGAGACACACATTAACACACACTTATGAGCTCACACAAGGGGGCAGTGGTGAGCTCACGTATCTGGCGTAGTTGGTCAGCCCTAGCCGTTGCACCTGGGGAGCGGTTACACACTAAACGAGCTTCACATTCAAACTTATACATCAGGATCAAGCATGAAAGAAATTTTTCTTTAGTTTTTTTATGCACATTTTTAGAATTTGCTGAAAACTCGTGGATAAATAAGCGGTTATTGTGATGTCACCAGGACTTTTTCCTCACCCTATAAGGAGCTGTGTGTATCTTCGAGACCGTTCTGCGTCTGCAATTATCCTGAAGGAGTTCCCACGCAGACTTAATGACCAGGTCACCTCACAGCATGATTCGAGGGTTCGATCCCCGGCTCAGGGGTGATCTGGTTACTTTCTGTTAGAACAGAATGGGTATTTTAAACTCCTGACTAATGTTCGCTTCTTTAATTAAATTAGATTAACGCAAAGCCACATATTGGATTTTTTTTTTTATTGCACCGAGCCGACTAAAAGCCCCGCACAGCAAAATCTGTACACTCAGTGTTTTATAATGAGCTCGATCCCAGTCCTGCGCTCAGCACCTACAAGGTAAATATAGAAACATATGAAGTGGGGGGAGGTGGATTCTTATTTAATTTTTTTACTTATTCCAGATCGAGAGACGCACGAGAGGTAAAAGTCTTTATGTAACAGATGATGAAGGTCTTAGACGACACACGACAGTGCCACTACATCTGCATCCATGTGTCCATGTGTCTCAGTGTGTCTTAATCCATGCCATCTTGCTTTAGGAACAGAGACATGCATGGGGTAAATCGATTCATCGTGCCTGTAAGGGAAACTGCCCCACGTGAACACACACACACACTGCTGGAGACCAGAGAGTCGATAGCACAGCCTGTAACATCGCTCACTACCTCCATTATTTATACGTCACTTTGGGTTAATTGTGCACACACACACACACACACACACACACACACACTTTCCAGACTCCACAATGTTAAGACTCTACACCTGGAGGATGTTAAACACACCGTCATAAATAGCCCAAACCTTTTAACTTTTAAGTCATTATTATTATAGTCTTGAAATGTGTTGGATGTGTTGGGCAATAGAGTGAAGGCGAAGCAGTTAATAAGTGCTCAGCACCCATGGAAGCTACTTCAAGACATGTTGGAGTTTACCGGTCCTGGAGATGCTGATTGAATGAATGTCAATGTGCAAAGCTGTCATCTACATATTTATTCTGGTTTGTTTATGACATAATTGCATAAAAGTGTTTGAATTGCCGTGTTCATCTATAATGTAGTTGTGCTACAGCCTGAAATTACCCGGAGTACCCGGAGGAAACCCACAGGTGAGGGGGGACATGGACACAAAAATTACCAAAGAATACCCGGGAATCAAGCTTTTTTATAATTGACTTTTTATAATTGACCCCAAACCGGGGTAGTGGAGGCCAGTCGTAACCTAGTGTTTAAGTAACAGGTGCTTAAGTTTATTGTAACTATAAATGTAAGTGGTTTGGGATGAAGGCGTCTGTTATATTCTGAAAATGTAAAACACATTAGTGCTAAAACGTTATTTAATAGTGTTGAAACGACAGATATTCTTCCTACACGATGCCATCAAGTCAGGAATCATGATATTCCTATTATAATTCATATCTGCTTCTCTTTATTTTCCAGTTTCTCGTCTCGAGTCTCTCGTGGCTCATTAGCACCGAGATATAAAATGCTAACAAACTGCTACATGCACAGGTCAGCACACCCAGCGCTAGTTTCATCCAACCTCAGCCCCTGATAATCAGCACAGGGGCGAGTTACGACGCTTGTGTGTCTGTAACTTTAAATACAATCATTCATGTAATGTGTAGAATTGATTCTTCATTCATGGACCACGTACACAATAAAACACGAAGTCTAAACATCCATTAAACGAACAGTGATGTGATGATGTTTGTTATACCGGTAACCAGTAGGTCTTAATTATCAAGCCACACTCATGGACAGTTTGTGGACTGTGTTAGACAGTGGAAACCTGGAGACGTTTATTGAGGACTGGTGTAAGGACGGATGCTCGCTAGAGTGACGAGCAAAGACTAACTCCTGTGACCCTTTACCCTTCAACGTGATTCATTATTGCTTGAAATCACCCTCGTTTCCACCTGCTGGCTTCCCAAACCGAATTCCCGCACCTCCTCGGGATTTCCAAAGCGAGGCCAAAGCATAGAAAAAGAAACCAAGAGGAAACATTCGGCCTCCTCTTTTGTGGGTGGCAGATTTGGGATGCATGGCCCCTAGTGACCCAGATACTCTTTCTACATCGCTTTCTTTACCGGACAGACACACGGCCGTGCTTTTAGACAGGAGGAGAGAAAAGGGGGCGCTCAGCAGATTTGAGAAACAGGCAGAAAGTCATGCACTTTAGGGTGGTTGTTTAGTTAAGAAGCGATTAGGGGTGGTGCAGTAAGAACTGTGGGTTCCTTCAGGGAAAATTTAGGCCCTGGATTAGCTGGGCCCAGTTTTTTTGCAACCATATATATACTTTATACTTTATACTCATTATATATGAGCAGGTACACTTGTACTGAGAAATTTGCTTTTCTTCTGCTTTGTGTGTGTGTGTGTGTGTGTGTGTGTGTGTGTCTATGAGTTTAGTTTTATGCTTTATGCCTAGTGAACTGGCCCTTTACCAGGATGTTGTGTGTGTAACCTGGAGAGCCCTTACATCGGTACAGTTTATGACTCCATCTGTTTGGTGTACATGTGTGTGTGTGTGTGTGTGTGTGTGTGTGTGTGTGTGTGTGTGTGTTTGGGGTTTGTCTCCATGACCCTGAATGTAAAGTGCTGGTGATTTTCAGCCCATCGGTTTGCCAGGATTTTTCCACACCGCTTATTTTCTAATATTTGTGTTTAATCTGGTCTGGACTCCAGGTCCTCCTGAAGCCATCTGTCACTGCAGCAGCGTGAGTGTGTGAGAAAACGAGCGAGAGGCCGAGATGGAGCGTGAGAGTGCGGCTCTGAGAGTGCATGTGCATTCGTTTCGGGATGTAGTTTAACACGACTGGTGTAGCAGGTAACTAACACGATCGGTAGCATATTTTATTTACACACTAATGTGAGATATTTTATGCGCTCCGTCTCTGCTGCAGAAGAAGAACCAGGTTATAGGGTTAGACTCGCACCCCCTGTACATCCACCCTCGGGCATATTTGACCCCCACTGCATTATATCCAGAACAAGCAGCCAGATATTTTCCTCCCAACATGTCTGCAGATTTTCATATTCATAATCAACATTTAACATCCAGTTTGACTGAGCGGGTGAGTGTTAATACATTCTGGCCCGTAGCTTCATGCCTGTCTCCCTTCATTAACAGCCTGAGCTGAAGGGCCGTCTCTGTTATCACAGTACCGAAAGTGTTAGCACGATTAGCGTAGCGTAGTCTGCCGGGACAGACCGGTCTTGTCCTGTTTAAATTGAACCATTGCTTTGGTTTTATATTTCATTTCATCCGATAGTAGATCACTCATCTTTATTGCATGAGGGTTCGGTTTGCTTCTGCTGGAGATTCTTATTGGATTTTATTTCACCTTTTAAACCGTACAGAACCATTCATGGATTTTTTATTTCATTTTTGTTTCCTTGGCGTTTCAGTGGAATCTCAGTTTCCGAACTGCTTCCATTACAGAATGTTGATTTTACCAAATTGAAGCTTTTCCCACAAGACATTAATATCCAATGGTGTCTGTTCTAGCCCCCCCTCACACCTAAAATAAATATAAGACATTATATTGTATTTAATTATATATGTGCAAGTATTTGATGGCTTGGGTGGAAGATAGTGAGAAAGGTGACGATCTTGGTCAAGGTGCTAAATGCAGATGTAAATGCAGATGTGGATGGATGGATGGATGAATGGATGGATGGATTGGAAAGACAGTGTAAATTGATGGGAGTATATCGGATAGATAGAAAGATGGATGGGTGAACGGATGAATTGGGTGGGAGTGTTGGCTAGGCAGATAGCATCGATGGATGGATGGGTGGATGGATGAATGGATGGATGAGTTCCGAGTACTTTCGATCTTCTCATACGTTTATGTGATGTGTACCTGTGTGTGTTGTGAGAGTCGGCGAGCTCGGTGCTGATGTTTTATTTTTGTGTTATTTGCCAGCTCCAGTTTCTCGTGCCCACGGAGGCTCAATAAGACTTTCAGGACCTGTAAACTGGTTCAATTTTACTTGTGTAACCTGAGATTGATGATCATGTTCTCACATTATTGCCATTTTTATAGCCTCTGGTGCTCATGGAAAGAGCGAAACGCACACACACACACACAGAGAGAGAGAGAGAGAGAGAGAGAGAGAGTGTCAGTGTTGCCTGTATAAGTCGAGCCTCCATCCTGAAATCACTTGTGAATCACATGAGCACAATGTGTGTGTTTCCCATTTCAGCCTTTTATAGATGGAAGCCGAAAAGCCATGTTCCACTTAAGGTGGCGATGGAGACCCTCGAGCAATCTGTGTACAGCCAGGCTTTATTTTAATGTCCCTCAAGATAGTGGCTGTAACCGGATGTAAAAAAGTGCTTTAGACTGATATGCAGAGTCTCTCGATAGCGAAGGCGGATCAATCTTTATACTCGTGAGCAAGCCACTTAACGGACTTTTGGAGGCTTCACATAAAATATATTAATAGAGCTTATTTATGGACTCTTTTGTCCCCGTGGCCCTGTTGTGTTTTCTTTTTTGTGGGCGGTGGTGGTGGTGTTGATGGTGACCATGCCGTCGGTGGCTCAGTAGTCAGATTCAACGTTCAGGTCTGTTTCAGGATGTGACGGAGTTTAGAACAAGATCTTTTTCTCTTCGTTGTTGTTCGTTCTTATTTGTTAGCGGCTTTAAACAAAAATGCAAATTGCTAACATGCAGAGCCGCTGGCATCCCTCCTGCATCTTAATGCCCTCCCGCGCGCTAGAACTTAAAGCTGCTCTCCACGGGACATCCAATTATGAGCATCTCGACTACATTAGTTTGGATAATGTCACATGACAGGTGGAAGAAAAGGACAACAAACAAGCCATCAGACTGGAAGCGGTGCGGTCAGTCTCCTGAGGTCGGGGAGCACTTGTTGTTTTTACCTTTTGTTCTGTTAAACGTCTTTTATGGTAAAATTAGTGAGTACTTTACACCGCAATACTTATTACACTTCATCATAACTTCGACTTCTCTAGCAGGACCCCTGAGTTTGATCAGAAACTTTTCTTCGTTCATGTCGGGATCGAATCTGGTTTTGCGATGTTGGCGGTGCGATTAGGATGTAATTACGTCTAAATGAAACCTGCTGAGATCCTGATTAAAGACTCGTTTCTTTCATTTAAATGTTTCATCTCGTCGTGTCTGCAGTCTGGTTAATTGGAGATACTGAAGTTGTCCTGTTTGTGTGTGTGTGTGTGTGTGTGTGTGTGTGTGTGTGTGTGTGTGTGTGTGTGTGTGTGTGTGTGTGTTTATCTCTGCCCTCTGTAACAGACCGATGACCTGTTCAGGTGTTTAGTGTATTTACTCCAGTGCGACTCTAAACAGGATGAAGCGCCGATGACACTCGATGATGGATGATGTTTGTTTAGATGTTTGTTTGTTTAGATGTTTGTTTAGATGTTTGTTTGTTTAGATGTTTGTTTGTTTGTACACACAGCTCATCCTGGTGATTCAGACATTATATTGAGGAAATAAAGATATTAAAATGTGTTATTTCAGTCTCAGTAAAATATAGAAAATAAATTCATTATTTTAAATGTATTCGGTGTGATTCGGGATTTTTGGAGATTTTGGGTTTATAAGCTGCACTTTTAATGTAAAAGTCCACAATCATAAATAAACACGTCCGAGATGAAATAATAATCCTTCATTTTATCACTGGATCTTTTCATCTTGTTGTTCTGTATTATTTACTTATGTTTGTTTACTTATGTTTGTTTATTTATGTTTGTTTATTTATGTTTGTTTACTTATGTTTGTTTACTTATGTTTGTATATTTATGTGTTTATTTATGTTTGTTTATTTATGTGTTTATTTATGTTTGTTTATTTATGTTTGTTTACTTATGTTTGATTATTTATGTGTTTGTTTATTTATGTTTGTTTATTTATGTTTGTTTACTTATGTTTGTTTACTTATGTTTGTTTATTTATGTTTGTTTATTTATGTGTTTATTTATGTGTTTATTTATGTTTGTTTATTTATGTTTGTTTACTTATGTTTGTTTACTTATGTTTGTTTATTTATGTGTTTATTTATGTTTGTTTATTTATGTGTTTATTTATGTGTTTATTTATGTTTGTTTATTTATGTGTTTATTTATGTTTGTTTATTTATGTGTTTATTTATGTTTGTTTATTTATGTGTTTATTTATGATCGACTGTAGACGTGAATCTGATCGTTTGATCTGTAATATATACGTGATTTAAAACAGAATAACAAACCGTCACATTAAACACTAAATTAAACACCAGAACAGGACCATTTCAGTATTTCCCATTAACCTGCCTGCATGTCTTTGGACTGTGGGAAGAACCTGGAGTAAACGAACATGGGGAGAACATGCAAAGGCCACACAGAAGTTCTGTGTGTAATGGACTCGTGGAATTTACTGTCGATGTCATTACATTACAGGTGTGTAGGGGGCGCTGTGCTCATGCTACAGGAGCGTTGTGAACACGTTGTAGAAAGGTTGTAGGACGGTCAGGATGAACGACGGCGTCGGGGGGGGGGGTCTCACTGTAAATAGACGAGACGCATTAGCGCTCGGCTGCTCCACAGGGGGGGTCCTGATAAAAAAAGAGGGGCGTTTAGGGAATTTTGGGGGACTCTTTACACCCCCGAGTCTCCGGGCGGAGGAGCCGTTATTAAACAGATGGAGGGAGGATAACGACCAGCCCGACACTCCAGAGGAATCATGGGAAGTACAGATCTGTGACTCCAGACGTTTAGTCTTCAGATCTAATACTGTAGCTCCGCCCATATATAATACTGTAGCTCCGCCCATAAATAATACTGTGTGTACATATATGTAAGAAATCCTGCGTCTGTCTCTCCTCCTGTCTCCACTCCTGCCACTCGTGCACCTAGCCCCGCCTTCTAGCTCTGCGTCGTCACTCTCTCTCTCTCTTCACACGGGTGTGGCTCGTTAGTTCATTAGGGGTCCTTTTGTTATTTAAACTCCGGCGTTTCGCTGGCCGAACGCGAAGTATCGAATTGTTTTTCTCTGACATACCAAGCGATTCCCGTTATACCTTTGTTTCCTGCCTTCTTGTGCCTTAGCTGTGTTTTCCGATTCATCGTATCCCTGTTCGTGTGTGGGTGAGTTTTGAGCGAGTGTTTAGCTTTCTGTGGTTAAGTGTGTGTGTGTGTGTGTGTGTGTATGAGTGAATCGTCGCGTCTTCTCTGCCCCTCCCCTTCTACTAACATTATTCTCATCTCTGTTTATACTAATCTCTCCTCTATCGGGTTTGGTGGACTAACCTTTTTTCCTCGCTGTTACACTAAC
>JAOUQU010133021.1:0-15233 GCA_028566735.1 Ammoglanis amapaensis | reverse complement strand
GACTACTAGTCGATTAGTTGAAGTAAATGACGACCTCTGGTCGACCAGCAAAATCCTTGGTTGTGGACAGCCCTAATATTTATATATATGGACTAAATAACTGCCAAAATAGGGCAGCCGTGGCCTGGTGGTAAGAAAATCGGTAATCGGAATATTGCCAGTCAGAGAGTTGACAGGTCATGACTGAAGCGCCCTTGAGCAAGGCACTGAACACCTAAATGCTCCCCAAGGAACGTGGGTAGAGCTGCTGCCCGTGCTGCCCTCTAAAGTGTGTGTACTAGCCTGTGTAAGTGTGTGTTGGGCTGTGCAGATTGGGTTCAAAGCTCATGATTATTTTGGCATGACCCTTCTATCGAAAGGGAATCGATCAATAGATCCAAACAACACATTCAGATCTAAAAAGACAGAGCTTACAAAACAAACTAACCTTGATGCTTTGCTCTTCTTCTGAACCCTCGGTCTTTAAATAAGCCTTGTCTTCATCTGTGCCTTCAACACTCAGGAAGCAGTTAGTCGTGTGGCCGATGCCGCTGGGAAGTACCCGGTCACGCAGCATGGCATTTACAACTGTGCTCTTCCCGTTGCTTGTTCTAGAAAAATGTTTCAAATGAGAGACATTTCATCAAAACATTAGACGTGCATTTATTGTCAGAATGGGAGTCTAGTCAGCAGTCTAATAACCTAAAAAAAGATTCATTTGTGCAAATACATTCGTCTTACCTGCCGAAAAAAGCCACCTTCATGTGTCTGCGAGCCAGTACCTCTCTGATGTCTTTTAGTGTGCTGGTGTAGCCCTGGACCTTCACTAACTGATCCCGGTTTGCCATCTGCACCGACGATTCATCGTGACATGCATCTGATGTAAACACGATACATAAACAAACCCGAGCGCATCAGTTAAATGTTATTCAAGCTAAACATGTTTTAAAAAAAAGTGATCTGAGGGCTTCTTACCTTGGATGAAAGCTGAACTTTCTTGAACATAATTAAGCAGCTGTTCAAAAACATCGCTGATCTTCTTTTTGGCCAACACAAAGCGCTTGAGTGGAGAGCGCTCGTCCATTTCTATGCCTAGAAGATAATAAAGACCACAAAGTTCTTTAAGTTTCTGCACACTGCTATAGATCTCTCTCTCTCTCTCTCTCTCTCTCTCTCTGAGCTCATTTATCGACTTTAGTGTTTGCCACACACAATTGATTCGGCAGTTTTTACACCGGATAAACCTCGTAGTTAGGTATTTCTGAAACAATTCAGCATCTTCAATTAACCTGGTAGCATGTTTTTAGACTGTAGGAGACAACTGGAAAAAAAACATGCAAACTCCACACAAAAAGGACCTGGACGTCCCATCCTGGGGATCGAACCTACGATGTGACAGTACTACGTAAAGCACTTAAGGCTGATTTATACTTCTGAATTGATTTCAGACAACATCGTCACCTCAATGCAGTCATTTTCCTTTAATAGTTCTGCGTAGTTCTGTCATGTTTGTGTTTACACTCCTGGAAATAAAACACTTGTTGTAGATTTTAGCTCATCGATATTGAACAACAAATGTTTTTATATGTCGGAAGCGGTGTGTCACGAAAAAAGCCTGACATGCACCGCCAAAATTTTTTAACTATGCAAGCAGTACTGATGCAGACCACAAGGGGGGCGCTATAGCTATCGGAACAAAAGAGTGCACAGTCTTGTAGTTAAAGCAGTCTCTCACTGATGTCGATGACGTTTTGTTTATGAAACAACATTTAAAAGTATTTCGTTAGTCAATATTTTTCAGCTAAAATAAGCAGCGACTTTTCTCACTCAGCGCCTTCTATGATAAGTGTTACACCAAAATGTGTGACCTTGGGGTCGCTGCTCCCTAAGGTAACAGAATTCAGCGGGTAACAGATTTCAGTGTAACACCAGACATAACGGCTCCTCTCAGCTTACCGGTGTTAGCAACGTTAGCCCTGTTAGCGCTGCACTGTAATGTCATATTCACAATTACATTCCCACAATTCTCCAAACAGCATAAACACCACATTTGACCGAATAATACTGCACACCGCAGAACATATTAAACAGCCCACTGACCTGTTCAGAGCCCGCTGCTCCTCTGTGTGTACATGCTAAACACACTTATATGAAGCTAGATGACCGAGACGACAAGCAAAATGAAACCAAGTCCGGTGATTCGATGCTGATTTCAAATGAAAAGTCCCCTCATGTCTCTCCACACGACGTTCTGCTCTAAATTAAGTAATTTAAAGTAAAAACATTCAAACAGTAATTCAAGGTGTAACATTTTTAATCATTCAGGACGGACCATTTCAGCTAGAGTTTGCATTTTAAAAATAAAAATCGTCTAACAATTAAAATAAGCTTATGCTGACATATGTGTATATTTAAACAATACAATGTCTCAAAACTATAGAATATGTTTGGAAGAAAATTGTATTTTATACACCAAGTGTATTTTGATACTATTTAAAAATGTATATTATAATTTGTACTAAATACGAAATATATGACGTTATATTTTATTGTTTAATGGAAGTAATGACGTCTGATAATCTGTGAATAAATGTAAATACACAATTTTATTTGTGCATAACAAATCCCTCTAACTTTTCCCTGGTCAGGCTGGTTGTGGGTCTGGATTCCCAGCGGTGGTTTAGCACCCTCTAGTGTCTCTAGTTTTGTTTGATTTAAACAAATGCTCCCATTAGGGGTCGCTACAGCAGATAATTGTCGACTTGGCACAGTTTTTTTTATGCTGGATGACCTTCCTGACACAACCCTTTTATTTTCCCCTTGCTTAGGATCGGCACTATAATGCATTGATTTGTGCATCTAGTGACTAGGATGGCACCCAGCACACGAGCAACACCGAGATTCAAACCAAGCCTATTCTGCTGAATAAAAATGCAAAATAGTCGTTTAGAGATAATTTAAATTAAAAATAAATTAATCTCCACAAACCTGTTGAATAGATTGAAAGATGTTGATTTAATGATCAATATAAAAATTGATAAACTAGTTTGCAACTGTTGTAGTTTAGTGAGATGAGATGGTTGGCAGAGGGCTTTTGTGGGCCATCAGAGTCTTCAAAGATGAAAAATACTTTAGATCATCTTGAATCTCTTTGTATATTTTGGTTATTACGTTGTAGTAACCTTGTATTAAGACATCTTTTGGAGGAGTGGTTGTTCAACACCCCCAATCCGAAAGTGGGCAGTTCCAGTTCCAACATCTGCTTTCTTGCCCATGGAAGCTGTAGCTCTACCAGGAAAGCCCTAAACACCTGAGGACATGGAAACACAGGGGTCAGTAGAACAGAACTCTAAAGAGAAATGTAAACTGGTGAATGCCGTCCTTACGGGTGGAGCTCCTTGGGGTTTTACATTAAAAGGAGGTCTGGAATACCAAGAGCCACTTATTATCACAAAGGTTGGTGCATATTGGTTTATTCCTTAAAGATGCTTTACTCAAATATTAGGTCGTGTCATGTTCTTTGGTTTGTATTTATATGAAATAATTAGTTCAGATCAGAATGTCTTTAGAAGTAGAGGCACTTTCACCCAAATAATGTAAGAATACATTATGCAATAAATTGATGGTCATTGAATGACTGAAAAGCTTTATTTTTAAGTAAATTAATAATAAAATGTCTTTTAAGTTTTTAAGAAAATGTATTGTTTAGACTTAAGGAGTTTGTATAGATATTGTAACTGTTTTTGTAAAAATTAAATCAATAAAATGTTATATTACACTCAGGAAACTAGGCAACTCCAGCTACTGTCCACAAGTTCCTTTTTCTTTCTCATCTTTAATTGTGCATCAAGTTACTAAGACTTGTATTCCAAACCTGCTGATGTTTTCACATTCATTTAAATAACTTTTTAAGTTCTAGACTATACCACTAGCCACTGCCATTTTCACCATACAAGGGTAATACACACACATGACTACAGAAAACCTTAATTGTTTTGCTCTATTCCTACTTCACAGAGCTCATGCATTATAAAACACACACCCTCGCACAATCTAGTATTGCAGCATCATTAATTTTTCACCAGCACACTCAGGTTGCTCAGGTTCTTTTTTTCACAAAGTCAGAAATAAAGTGACTTAATAAAAGCTTCAGCTTGTCATCCCACAGCTGACACATTTAATTAAATAAAAAATACAATAATTGTTATCTAAAAAATATAAGAATAAATAGAAATTTAATTAGCCACAATACAGAATATTATTACAGAAAAAAATCCATTAATCAACCAAAACATCAACAGCAATTGATAACTAAATCAAACTAATTACATATCTGTATTCAGTAGTTGTGGTGAAGTTTCTTAAATCTTAGGCCCAATGTAAGGTCAAAGTTCAGCTATTATATTAAAAAGTGTTGAAGTTAAGATAAAGTGTGGACCCCGAAAATGATGTGCGTAAGAAACTGTAAAGTAGTTCGTAAATATTTTACTTTTATACTAAAATGTGTAAGAAGTTTTTTTATGATGTGATGGTAAGACATTCCAAGTAGGAAGTTACAAAAGCAGCACAAAAGTAGAATGACGGTACGGTTAAATAAAATGGATGTCCGATATCAGCAGTGACCAGAATTTCCCCTCCACGCAGCAGTAAACATGGTCTCTGTACGGAGGGAATGCGTGGGAAACAGTTGATATCAAGGACTGGTGAAAACCGGTGATAAAAATGACAGGATGACTACTTTTCTATTATCTAATGTTTACAGTGACTGTCCGGCCTTGACAGTGTTCAAGCTCTACCCTTACAAAAATCATTAGTATTAAAATATATATATTTTTGATATGTGCTACAGTGCTTTTGACAACACAATGTAAACATTTTTTTAAAATATTAATCCGTTTTCAGTTAATGTTATAATATACAACATAATATACAACTGTTCTACATTCATTGAGGTTAATAATTTGACTATAATTGTCACTTCTTTCTGCCCACATAAAGAAAGTAAATCTGGGTCAACAAATGTGAATTCAAGTTAGTACATCAATTGTGTAAGTGATAAAGTGCAAATATAAAGAACATATAAAATACAACTGACCAAATAATCTTGCTGAAAGCATATTTTCTAATTAATAGAGCAAATATGTGTGCTCAGGTTGAGGAGAATGGTCGGGCAGCTTCGGCGGAGCTTAGGGTCGGTGATATGATTGTCATTGTTAATTCTGTTCCTCTGAGCGGGTACAGACAGGAAGCCATTCGTCTGGTGAAGAGTTCCCACAAAACTCTGTTTCTAGGGGTGAAACGGTAAGCTTGAAACCTTAAACTAACTGTATTGTTTTTGACAACATTGTCTTACTTGCTTACAATTTAGGTCCATCAATAAATAACTCCAAGTACCATTATTATTATTGGTAGACGATATTCAGTTTCCAATATGTTTAATAAGTTGGTGCATTCATTCTTTTTCGTGACGATACTAAAATGTATGTATTGGTATATTACTCTGGCTTACTTCATGATCAGGCAATGCCAGGTGTCTGTAAACACAAAACTGATGGCTTTGTAGGGTTTTCTTTGTTAATCATAAGATTTAACGTCATACATTTAGGCTCATGATTCCTAACCAGTGGCAGTTCTAGACCATTAAAAGTATGGGGGCCAGGTTGGGGTCAGTGGCAATGGTCACTGGCCTAGAATAGTCAATGAAACGCTTGTGTTTTTAGACTGGCCTTACCTGTCCTGGCACATGTCACATCATGAGAGTAGAGGTGGAAATCCATGTTGAAAGGATTTGAGATTCTGCCTGATTTAGAACCTGTTGTTGTCCTGTTAAGCTCCGTAAGCTCAATGTCACTGCTTACCAGACAGCATAACACACCCCATATCGTCTGTGACACATGGCCAGGGATACAATGTTATGATCGGGTTTTATAACTATACTGGCTTGTGACAGTTAATAGCAAGGAGGGGGTTCTACAGTGCAGAGGAAACATTTTATTATTTAGAGAAGTTAAAATATAGTCTCAAATTACTGTTTTGGCAGGCATTAATAAACCCAATTGAGATATTTTGCTACTGTAACTCAGCTGCACCAGGGTTTGTTGTATTTTGTGAACTGAGATATTTAATCAAACTAGTCAAATCAACATTAACATGACATTGCCACTGACAGAATGGCTATTTTATTTAGATCTGGCTGTTTTGTTCCTAAGATCCCAACAGCTTAATAATAATAATACATTTATAACAACATGTAAAACTGAAAAAAGTATTTATGAAACATCTGCTGTGGAATCTGACAGGATTTAGTTCGGCCTGTCACCAGTAAACTGGGTTGAGACTATGAAAGCATTTTCTTTTGTCTGGTGTCTCTTTGTTTCTATTCAGTGGTTTATCCAGACTTATGTTACAAACTGCCAGGGTACCAAATACCTAGTGACTCAGTTAAAGAAAATGCTTTCAACTTTTACACATTTTGCCTAAATAAGTAAACTTAATACTTTTTAACAGTTTTGGCATACAATTAATTAATTATAATGCTTATAGTTTTTAAATACTGTATACACATAAGTGTTCCTTTTGTGGGCCGGCATTCGAATACTCAAAACTTGTTGTCCTTGACATATTGATTGACTTAAAGTTTTCATCTAATTAGTATAATTTAATCAGCCTACTTAATTTGTAACGACTAGTCATGGCGGCATGGTGAAGAGTGAAGACCCACTTTTGTAGTTCCACTGTTGTTTATAATTCATTGGCTAATCAGAAAAGCTGATTAAGACCCTTGTGATAGCTGGACAGTCCACACCCACTGGTGCTAAAACGTAATCCTCATAATTCCACTAAGCACAAACACTGTCAGCCACCCACTGGTTGTGCTGTTGCCATAGGGAGGGTGATACAGGGTGAAGCTTGTGTGTGTGTGTGTGTGTGTGTGTGTGAGAGAGAGAGAGAGAGAGTAAGAGAGGGGATTTAGTTCACTGGTCAGCCTACCCACATTTATCCTAACTTGTCCTGAGTGTGTGGAGGTCCTGTAATAAATGTATTCAGAGGGTCTATGGAGCCAATTTAAAGCACTTCAGGTCAGTTAAAGTTACAAATCTCCTTAACTTGTGGAACTAGTACAATCATTTTGGAACTACAGGCGTTATGTGGAAATATTTACAAACCTGATAAAATATTCATGGAATAATTATTAGGTAAGTGGCGTGTTTTGTGTTTACACTACTCTGTCATGTAGTTTCTTAAACTGCTAGAAAATAAGTGTTTTATAATACAAATGAGAGCTGATAAAGCATTTGAAACAAAATAAGTGGAACAATTTAAATGCAGTATTTTTAGTAGTCAATGAAACTAAACTATGGTTAGTTAATACCAAAATGAACGACTTTTAAACATTAAATTTATATTCTTCTTAACTTTCTATTTTTGTATATTACATCTATACATTTAGAAGGAATGAACCAACATGCAGACCTCAATCCTTGTACTCTTCCAAAGTCTCTGTGAACACTTTAGATGTGTCCGATGTTAAAGCAACTTCTGCAGTTGAACCAATCTGGCAGACAGAACGTGATGCAAGGTAACTTACTTCAATTACTTCATTTATTTTTTCTATCATATGGTATTATAAATCTTAGTTGACAGTTAAAACTTCAAGTTTGAAATTAACTTTGTTTTAAAGCTTAAAATGACTCTTTTGATGTTCTAATGCGCACATTGTTTCTTCCTCCTAGTTCAATGCTAAAAGAGTTTCATTGCTTTGGAGGCCAAACAAATCTGCAACCGATGTCATATCAGTTCAGCTCACTAGGAAACATGGAAATCCTCGAGTATTCTCAGAACAAGCACTTCAGTAAAGCAGAGCCTCCAGTGACTATGAGAAGTGTCTGCAAACACGACTCGGCTTATAGCTCCTTTACCTCTAGTTCACATGAACGTAGTTTGTCAAGAAGCACCGATGCCTCTACAGAATGTGTGTTTTATTGCAACAACGGTGAACACCAAAGGTACCTACAGGTCCCTGTAAATAATCATGGTCCTGTCAGCCCTAAGCTCGGCCCTAAGGAGTCATCCAGCTCGAGATTTTCAACGCCCGGAAAGGCAAATGTTAATAAATTTATAACGAATAATGTTTCAGAAAAGTCTTCAGCAGCTCCATCACCACCTCCTCCTTCTCCACCTTTACGGAGTGACAGTTTTGCTGCAACTAAAGTTCACGAAAAGGGATTCGTTATGCTGCACCCTCAAGGAGCCCCGGCATATTCCCATCAGAAATGTTACAAGCAGTTTGATGGTTACTTTAATACTGAACATGGATCAAAGTCACTCAGCTACAGTTTACCCGCTACAAATGATTTTCTCCGTGTTCACTCACCTGCGGACTACTACAATCCAAACCAGCTGAATCCAAAAAAGGTATTTTCACTATCCACCACAGACGTAAGACAAAGCCTCAACCCTTTTGCCTCTCAGCCTGAGTCTCAGCATCAGCGACAGCATAGTGACGAGAGTCCCTTTTACTTTCAACACAGTTCCGCAGTTGCACCAAAAACCCAAAGAGTCAGCAGCACTTACCAAAGTATGCAAAACCTTCCCTGTAATGTGGATCTTCAGAATCCAAGCTTCAAGTCCTCCAGCACAGCTATTGACAACAGCTCTTATGGAATTGGACATTTCCGCTACTATTGCATAACTGCCCAACAACCTGGTCAAGATATCTCAGAAGGAGTCGGAGAGGACAGACGGATGTCAAAATCCAAGTCTGATACTGCCAGTGACTGTAATCTAAAACCTAAGAAACATTCGTACAGTCCTTCTACAAAGTCCTTTCCAATTCCTGTGAAGTCCAACCCTGAACATAGACAGAAGCACAACCGATGCATGAAAGATGAAGGAATCGCTCAAAATCAGCACGGCAAATCTGTTTTAAACCGAGCAGAGAAGACAGCCTTTTCCACCACGACTTATCAAGACACCCAAACACAGTCTTTGAAATTGAAAAATGAGCCTCTCATATGTCCTTTCAAGACCCCCCTGTTGCACTGTCTAGCTCAAGAGAGCAAGTTTCTAGCAGACAGTACCCCAATCCCATCCAAGACAGGTTTCGAGCAAGAAATGCCTGAACCTGTAAACAACAAACCAGGAAGACGAAGCGATCGTTACGCCACCACTTTGCGTCATGAGATCCAAGAAATTACAGCACAGCTTCAAAAGAGTCGGAGCGCTGCTGCATTGACTGGTACTAATGAAATCGAAGACGATTTAGTCTGGAAATCGACTGAGACCTCTTCATCATCATCGGATGGCTCTTTCACAAACACGTACAAAGACAATTTGAAAGAAGCCCAAGCTAGAGTTCTACAGGCTACATCTTTTAAAAGAAATGACCTAAAACTACCTGGGAATCAAAGTCAATTGTTTACAAAATCTGATTCCACCACCAATGGTCACATCTCACGGATTGGAAGCCGAAAACGTTTTAATATGGACAGGAGAGTACATTCCTTCTCAGAGCCTGACATCAATGTAGTTGGTGTAAAAGAAAAAACCTCACAAGCAATCTTTGACTCCTTCATTGATAGATGCGAGGTCTCTGAGGGAGCTTCAAAGCCAACCTGTCCCAAACCTATCCAGGAAAATAACTCAAATGAAAGCATAATTGGGAAAAGTAACATTTTATCTTTGGATTTAAGTCAAAATGAAAACCAGCTTGGTAATGAATGGGCTTCAGGAGAAGAGCACCAAAGGCGATTAGGCACTTTTGCGGAGTATCAAGCAAAATGGAACTTGCAGAGAAAATCCTCAGGAGTAATAATGTCTGGCAGATATCATTCAGCAGAGAACATTCTGGATTCTGGACTGGTGGAATGCAGCAGCTTTGTGTGCATCCATGAAAGATCAAGATCATCTCCTTCAGCAGACTTCCATAAAGTAGTACCAATACAGTTTGATCAATCAGAAAACAAATGTGAGATGAAGAATAAACATACTCTGGACCTAAGTGATGCACCTGAAGATACTCTCAACCAACTAGTCTCACCATCCTCTCCAAAGCATCATCTCTCACTTCCTTCCACCAGCACTAGCCCAGTGCAGTCCAGCTTTCCAGATACCATTTTATTGGAAGAGCCGAACATCATCAGTCAGTCATTGAGGCCGACTGCTGGTCTCTCTGAGGATGAGCTAAGAGAAGAGCTCGTCAGGGACATCATGAGGAAAGAGAAGAGCCTGCTGGACATTTTGGATCAGAAAAAGATGATAACCACAATGGATCTGATGGAAGGGATCTATCCTCAGCCAGAGCATCTTCTAGAAGGTTTACAGCAGTGGAGAAAATCCACGTCCAAACAGTCATCTCCAAGAACTACACAAGAGAGGTGAGTTACTTTAATCCCTGCTAGGAAGTACTCACATTACTCACAGGGACAGTGTAGCCTAGTGGGTAGAGCGTTGGGCTAGGAACCCAAAGGTTGGGGGTTCAAATCCAGGCTCTGCAACACTCCGCTGCTTAACCCTGTCTGCTCATTGTAAGTCGCTTTGGATAAAAGCGTCGGCTAAATGCAATGTTATGTTATGTTACATTAGTTATTGCTAGTAAGTATTAGTCCATGATTGGTCCATTTTAAATTGGCGAAAAAACGATGGCATAGACTGCATTGTGCAAATCAGACGCTTGTATTGCAGCACTGACCCGTGTATTACAGACACAGACTGGATGACAATTTGGCTGCCACAACCTCACTAGTGACCAGTTCCTCATATTACAGCACATCTGCACCAAAGGCTGAGCTCCTGATAAAAATGAAAGATATGGAAGAAGAAATAAAAGAACCAGAAGATGATCTTGAGTATGATCTATCCAAAAAGAAGGTACAACAGCCTTGCATAATTTGAAGTCAAAATCTTATATAAGAACTTGCCGTGCTGTTTTTAGGATGTTTGCTGAATTATGGAATGGTTGACTGAATAATTGGAACACAATTCTTTGATTTTAATGTTTCTTTTTATGGGAATATATATATTTTCGCAGTTAGATCTGATCGACAGTCTTAGCAAGAAGCTGCAAGTGTTGCGTCAGGCCAGAGAGAGTCTTGCGGAGGACGTGGAGGATAACAATGCTCTTGGTGAGGAGGTGGAGGCCACTGTGAAGGCCATCTGTAAACCCAACGAACTGGATAAGTTCCGCATGTTTATTGGAGACCTGGACAAAGTGGTCAGTCTGCTTCTGTCTCTGTCGGGAAGACTGGCACGAGTGGAAAATGCCCTCAACAATCTAGAGGAGAGTGTTTCCACCGAGGAACGGGTAAGGCTGCTGAAATGTATTATTTTGGGTTGAAATTTAAACCTGATACTATTCTACTACGTTGCCATACATTTCACAGACCTTTTGCAAAACCAAAACAACGCAGTTTTAGTTTTAACTGAACATCTACATGTTTGTACACAGCAAACTCTGACAGAGAAACGGAAGCTGCTGATCTGTCAGCATGAAGATGCCAAGGAGCTGAAGGAGAACCTGGACCGGCGAGAGCGGCTGGTCTACGATATTCTGACCAGCTATCTGAGCGAGGACAATCTGGCTGACTATCAGCACTTCGTAAAGATGAAGTCCGCTCTCATTATTGAACAGCGTAAACTTGAGGACCGAATCAAACTGGGAGAGGAGCAGCTCAAGTGTTTACGGGACAGTTTACCACTGGAGTGCTGCAGTAGTGAAGACTGAGACGTGAACTATATTTGTACAAAGAGCTGCTTGATTA
Source organism: Ammoglanis amapaensis (assembly GCA_028566735.1). Taxonomy (NCBI): domain Eukaryota; kingdom Metazoa; phylum Chordata; class Actinopteri; order Siluriformes; family Trichomycteridae; genus Ammoglanis; species Ammoglanis amapaensis. The sequence continues at coordinate 3,495 of JAOUQU010133021.1, read as the reverse complement.
TTATGTTTCACTGAAGGTCGTCGTTTCAGTTTAGTAATACTGATCGAGCAGATAATGAAGAACATCAAGTCGACCAAGATCTGTTTGAAAAGTGTTATATTTATATTCCATGAAGGGTTAAAATGTTGACGCTGATTTGATACTGAGAAGTTTATGCATTTAGACACTTTATAAAAATCCAAGACGTTATACCCGTGCTTCACTACAGTTGATAGAAACATGAGAGGCTATTTCATATAAGTTGAAAAGTAATTGTTTTCAATGATTGACGGCTGTTAACTGATATATATACGTACGATTATTACGTATATGTATTTGTATATAATATCTTGCATTACCGCTGGAGTATTGGAGTACCCAGAAGAAGCACATGCAAACACAGGGAGAACATGCGCCACACAGAAAGCGCCGAACTGAACTGGGATTCTTACTATGAAGCAACACTGCAAACAACTGTGCCGCTCATAGTTTAGTTTATAATTCATTACAAACTGTTTTAATAAATATTATAACAAATAGTTAATAATATTTATTTCTAAATACGGATCTGCTCTTACAGTAGCAAAACCTAATTTTAAGTTGCTTCCAGAGCTTTATAAAATAAAAATATATGATTTTAAATGGACAGCAAGAGGTTAACAGTTGTAGTTGTGTTAACATACATTTATTTATATTCTTCACCCACAGTAAGATCTTTAAGCCACAATAAAGTAAAAGTACTTCGAAAGTCATTTGTGAAAGTTTTTTTATTCATTATTTTTTTACTTGTATTTTATTCTCATTCTTATTTGATTTGATTTATTTCGCGTAATCCTTAAGTGTTTGCCCTAAAGCACATGTTAAAATCCACACATGCAGTAATTTGATATGTAAGTTTGATTTGGTTTTACAAGTTAATGACCGTAGAATTTCCTCAAAGCTTCAACCTTAAGCGGAAAGTCTATTAAGACATGGTTAAATCACCGCATAATTATAAAAGTTATACAGCTCTGAATGTTCAGACAGAGCTGTGTAGCATTTTTATGATTATTTTAGTGATAATTTCCTGTTATTATTGCAGGGGGAAAACTTTGGCGCCGGTAGGAACGTCCTGCCAGAATACTGGCAGCACAAAGCAATAAAATCAACATTACATGTCAGACTTCATTTGCTCATGTGTTCCATCCCCTAGGAATATAGATCTCTGAATCACAGCTCTGTGACACCTGACCCAGTATTATTATCTCTTCCTCCATGGAGAAGCTGTAATAGTGAGGGTGTCGGGTGAGGGTCAGCATCTGTGAAGACTGAGGAGTGAATCGTAGTTAATCATCTACAGAGCTACTACTGTTACTGTAATTACTCGGAATGGTTAAGAAGAGGAAGTGAACCGAGCTTTTAGCTTGACGATTTAAACATTTACATCTGTAAGGTCAGAAAATCTTATTTCTTTACCACGTTTACATAGTTGTTTTTGGTGGTTGTAGATGGAATGAAAGTTTTTTACATCGGGCTATTTTTAAGTATCATTTTAGGGCAATAATCAATATTTTTTTAACAAGAAAGTTGCGTAAGGAGGAACCATGTCCACTTGAGATCATTGTGAAGATTCTTAGGCACTTTATGTAAGAGGTTATTGTGTAAAGAGCCATTTACAAGTATACAGGTTAATGCTGTTTTGTTTTAGCATTACATTCATTTGGTTACGTTTTTATACACTTGAAAAAGATGACTACAACTATAACTTTCTTAAATAGTCAGGATTTATATTACTATAAAGAAAGTACATGTAAAAGAAGAATTACATTTACAGACTATGATGATTACTCCGGTGTTGCAGAAATAGAATTTACATTAACGCTCACTGTGTGTATGTGTGTAGATGTATTTACTATGTGACATGATCTCCTAATTTTAGTCGTTGTTTTGACTGGTAGACGGTGATCTGTTCTCATAACTGGGCAAATGTTTACTGCACTTAGGAGTAAGTCGTATAAATTATAGCCTATTAGTAAGTTAGGTAAGTCATTACCACGTCTAACCAACTTTAGTATTCAAGATCATAATCATACATGGAACAGTGGTTTTATTGCCAATTTCAGAAAAATCAAGCTGTGACTTCATACTAAGAATAAACTGCATAATCTGAGACCTACCAAAACAGATTTGCTTCATAAAAAGTACTATACCACCTCCTTTTTTTAAAGCCTCAGTGTATTCTCACTAATTAAACTTCATTTTCTTCATTTGTTCCCTCAGTTTTCTCTAAGGATGCTGCTTGTGTGTGTTTTCTTCAGGTATCTTGGAGACAAGACATAATTTGCGAGACAGATCTGCAGAGTTTGCCGTCTCGGGATTACCCCAAATTACATCATTTACTTTTTAATCCCATGCAGTGAATCAAAACTACAAGGAGTCTAATTTCCCTTCTGTGTAAGAATGGATAATTCTAAAGAAGCTTGGATTGTGGATTAGCAGGTGGAGGTGGAAGGGTATAATGCCCTACCTGGTCCATACTGCCCACGCCCAGTTTGTAGGGTTCTGGGTTGGCGCAATTGGATGTATTCTTACCATTGTGTCCATGGGACTGGTGGAGTGGAGGATCTGGGAGGTCGCTGACAACTCTTTGATTACTTCAGGCCAAGCTTGGGTTGGCATCTGGAGGGTCTGTTTTTTTAGCCATGTCCTTCAAACATCCGACTTTCAGATCATGTACTGCCAAAAGATGCAACTGACAGACCCGTTCATTCCAAGCGAGATTGCTGCTGCTCAAACTCTTATGCTGGTTGCTTTTATACTGGGAATTTTTGGCAATTCCATCGTCATATACGGACTCAGGAATGTTTACTTTGGACTAGACGATTGCAAGTCTATTACATTGGCTTTTATATTTGGTGCAGTACTTTTATTTACTGGCGGTGTGACTTCATTTATTCCGCTTATCTGGAATTTAAACTCCGTGGTGTCTAATAAGACTATCAACTTTCCCACCAGATTTCACATGCCTCTGGCCCCTGATGAGCAATTTGTCGGTTCAGGGATCGCCGTCGGCATTTTTGCATCCATCCTGCTGATGATAAGTGGAGTGATATTTTTATCCTACAGGCTACCACAAGGCTTGAAATCCAAAAACAAGTCAAAAGAAATCCACACTAAGTTGGCAGAAGCTGTAGTGCCAGCTAACACAACACGAACATCCAAACAGGTTAAAGTGAGCTGCCAAGGTATCGAAAACTCGGCCTTTGAGTAGGACGGTTGTTTCTTCTTTAGCAGCGAACTTGCAGGTGCAAATGTTTTTGTCATATGATTGTTAAATAATTGTTTATCCAAATGCCACATGCCAGTGTTTTAAGTGGCATTTGGTTTAGTGTTTACAGTCCAAAGGTCCATAGAAGCAAGAGAAATACTGAAAATCACTTGAATGTTTATTCTATTCTATTTTGACCCTTCAGTCGACTTCGACCCTGGGTCACTCTGTGGACCGCTACCGATCCCCAGAGTATCTCGGCAATTACA
>JAOUQU010132913.1:0-15238 GCA_028566735.1 Ammoglanis amapaensis | reverse complement strand
TGGCTGTAGAAACTTTCTAGTGGGATTGTCGCCATCTTGTGTTCAATCAATTGCGTGTTATGTTGTCATATAACCACTAGGTGGTACGGGCAGTGTGTCCATATGAGGCCAAAAAAAAGGTAGAATGGTGCAGAGAACCAGAAATGTAATGTCCTCATATGAGGACGCAGGGTCTCTACAGGTTAAATAACGTGTGTTTCACAGTTGCAGATTTTATTATTTAAGTTGCATTTATGAATGGTCAATGTTTAAGGGTTTTCTTTTTGGGAAAGTCTTTTCTATTCTAAAGAATTGTTTTGAATACTGTCTCTATGAACTGTCACTATGGGGTTTGCTGTTACAGTAACTATACTAACAAGATTTCTTGTACATACAGGTTGTTTTAAGAGACATTTTATTGAGAGACAGCATCAGGAACATTTGAAAGTAGCTCACGGTTTTACTTAAGATGATAAATCTATGTTCTGCTAAGATTGTTGTTTTCCTTTTTAGTTAAGTCTATAGGCAGAATGCTGTGTGTGTGGTAGAGACCAGCATGGCCCACTTTGATACAGAGTACCAGCGTCTGGAGGCGTCCTACAGTGACTCGCCTCCAGGAGAGGAGAATCTATTGGTGCATGTACCAGAGGGTTCAAAATGTAAGCAACCTAATCTTATTGAGACAATTTGTTTATTTACATATGCGGATATGAGACAACAATATACGATATTTAATACTTTATTTTAGTGAATATTGTTCAGGTCAGTATTGGAGATTACTATGATTTGAACCCATGCTAGCATAACAGACTGCTGTAGTAGCCCAATGCCAGATTTATGCTTTATGTTGCAATTATTAGTGTATGTGTAGTGTATATCCCCTGAAGGGACATTGGGTAGCTTTTGCTATTCCCTAGTCTATGTGTATTTACGAACTGAGGTAGCTAACCAGCATCGTCAAGATTCAAACTGGGCAGTTCAGACTCACAAAGCTGGTGCGCAGTAGAATATCCCCTGAGTCTGTCTGGAGCCTCTTGTATGTATAGTAGTATTAAAAAATTTTATTACTTGATTTATTTTTTCGCAGCTCACTGGCATCACATAGAAAACCTGGATCTATTTTTCCAGAGAATATCCTTTTTAGACCAGAGTACATTTTCTGTTTATAGTTTCAGCTAATCAAAAAGTCTTTCCTTAACTGTTGTCACGTCTATAATCTCCACCAGAAGAATGGATTTACTTGCATGCTTTTGGGAGAAATTTTTGAGCTTGTGTAAGTAAAACAAGATCATCTTGATTACAAAAGGTGTTACATATTTTTCCTTACTGTAAACACTGCCGATTTTCTTGCAGGCAACTGGTTTTTGTTGTCACGTTTACAGTATTCTTGGCCAACTGTGTTGACTATGACATCCTTTTTGCAAACAAATTTTTCAATCACACTGAATCTTCTAAAGTGACCCTTCCTGATGCTTTGCTTCCAGTGGATGTCTGTCGTTCTAGGTGAGTCCTGAATGTATGTGTGATTGCATTTGTTAATATATACTTTTTGTCTATTAGTGTCTGTGTACAGTAGTGTCTTCTCAGACAGACACTGTCTGTTCAGTAGTGCCACTAATGTGTGTTTCAACACATGGATTTGGTTAAATTTGGAGGATTCATTCCGCTGTATGTACAAAGCAGTGGTAAAAAAATATTCTTCATTTAAAAAAGCAGACATGCTTTCAAGAAAACAAGGTTTTCTTTTTAGTAATTGCAAATCCATTAAAAAGCACAGTTTACTTTATTTTCAACTATCAGGTTGAGACCTAGTACACTTTTTAAGTATACATCTTGTTGGTTGATGCATAAACGAAAGCTGCTGCATTGCGATCTAACAAAAATATTAAGTAATTTGAAACGTTAAGATATAAACAATATTGATAATAATTAGATTATATGATAAAAGATAATTGGTGGTACTGTTATTAGCCAAATGTTTTAAGTATCAAAATATCTAATGAACATATATTTTTCATGTTCTTTTTGGTTTTCATCTTAGGATCCGTGACAATATCTTGACAATGTTCATTCTTGTGATATCTGGAGTGTTCTGGCTCCATCGCTTGGTAAAATTTATTTACAATGTCTGCTGCTACTGGGAGATCAGATCATTTTACATCAATGCTTTAAAAATGTCAATGGTGAGTTTGTATAGCCTGTCATTTAGGACAAGCACTACTAACAAAATGTTTAAATCTTTCTCTCACATAGAAAGATGTTAAAACAAAAACCAGATCTGTGTTGTCAAACTATATATTGCTTTTTGTGATTTGCAGACGGACCTTCCTTATTTTAGCTGGCAGGAGGTGCAGGCACGAATTATTGAGATCCAAAAAGAGCATCAGATCTGCATTCACAAAAAAGAACTGACTGAGCTGGACATTTACCACCGCATTCTGCGATTTAAGAACTATATGGTTGCCATGGTGAATAAATCCTTGCTACCTATCCGTTTCCATTTGCCCTTACTGTCTGACTGCGTTTTTTACACTCGTGGCCTCAAGTACAATTTCGAGCTGATCTTTTTTTGGGGTCCTGGCTCCCTCTTTGAGAATGAATGGAGTCTCAAATCTGAATACAAGCGGGGAGGAAATCGTCTGGACCTGGCCAGTCGCCTGAGCTCAAGGATATTATGGATTGGCATTGCAAACCTGCTCTTGTGCCCGGTCATTCTAATCTGGCAGATTCTGTATGCATTCTTCAGTTATACAGAGGTGATCAAGCGTGAGCCAGGCAGTCTGGGGGCACGCTGCTGGTCTCTTTATGGCCGATGTTACTTGCGACACTTTAATGAGCTTGACCATGAGCTTATGTCACGGCTTAGCAAGGGTTACAAAGCATCGTCCAAGTATATGAACTGCTTCATGTCACCTCTGCTCACTGTAGTGGCCAAGAATGTAGCCTTCTTTGCTGGATCTTTATTAGCTGTGCTTATTGCATTGACCATCTATGATGAGGACGTATTGGCTGTGGAGCATGTTCTAAGCAGTATCACACTACTGGGGGTTTGCATTACAGTCTGCAGGTATGTACAGTACAAACATACACTGCTGTTACTGTTCCAGCGTTTTTCATGCTGTCTTGTAAGCTTTGCGAATTGTATTTCTGCAGGTCATTCATTCCTGACAAACATATGGTGTTCTGCCCTGAGCAGCTGCTCAAAGTCATCCTAGCACACATTCACTACATGCCGGACCACTGGCAGGGCAATGCCCATCGCTATGAGACCAGAGACGAGTTTTCCCAATTGTTTCAGTATAAAGCAGTAAGCAGTGTTGCACTGATACTTGTCATGTACAGATACAGTGTATGCTATTTAAAATGTGTATATGGATTATGGATGTCATTTAGTTGAATTTGCTACAAGAACATGAATAATGCATCCCAGTTTCCACAGGTTTCACAAACTCAATCAGTTTTTTGCTTGTGCAGGTATTCATTCTAGAAGAGCTACTCAGCCCGGTGGTCACTCCATTCATTCTAATATTCTGTCTGCGCCGCAAATCTCTGGAAATTATCGACTTTTTCCGGAATTTCACTGTTGAGGTGGTGGGAGTGGGGGACACTTGCTCTTTTGCACAGATGGATGTTCGTCAACATGGACATCCAGCGGTAAGTTACACCTTATGTGTAAATCTTTAGCCATTTAACATGAAACCACATAATGTTTTCATTAAAACTTTAAGAGGACGTAGAGTTTGCGCAACGTATTGATTTAGTCTTATTCTTGGCCATTTCAGTGGATGTCAGCTGGTAAATCCGAAGCTTCAATCTACCAGCAAGCCGAGGATGGCAAAACGGAGCTGTCCCTTATGCACTTCGCCATCACTAATCCACAATGGCAGCCACCTCGAGAGAGCACCCATTTCATCAGCCAACTAAAAGAGAAAGTGCAACGTGAGACCACTGCAGGACAACAGGGGAACGTAACAGAGAAGCAAACCTTTACCCAGTCTTTACAGTCGGAATCTGAGGTACGCATGGGAGTTGAAAATCACTTAGGGAGCCGTTTTACTTCCTATGTGCACTCCAAAAAAAGTAGGCTGTTTAAAATCCTGGATGCCATTCTATCCTGCCTACTAAGTAATGTTCAAAACTTTATACTTGTAGAGCAAATCAGCATAAGAAGTTTATGGCTGTACACGTGTATTTATTTGCAAGATTGGGCACATAATGTAATCAGCGAGTCAGCTCCCTAGGTTTTTAAACATACACGTGGTAGCAACATCGACTTTTGTGATAACTAATTAACTTACTAAATATAACCCATTGAAAATAGAAAGTGAAAGAGGTTTTGCTGCTTTATGTATTGATTGTGTACTATAAAAATAGAGTTAACAAACTATATTGACTGGCATTATTGATTTGCAGTTTTGCATTAGTCAATCGGCCAATCTGCTAATATTTATTTGAGTCTTATCTATACTTTCAATTCCAGCCTCGAAGTCTCGTCGCAAACCTCCTGGCTGGCCCACCATCCTTGGCCTCAATCCACTTGGGTCGAGATGGTTCCATAATCAATCACTTATCAATGGGAATGAGCGAGGGTGCCTCAGCACTGCGCTCTCTCTCCCCTGTCAGCACTAGCCTGCATCTTCGAGGCAGTTATCTATCCACCAGGCTACCCCGACCGGATCACCCTGCAGTGGCAGCAGGCAGAGCTATGGCTGGCTCAGGGTATGTAACATAGCGTATGATAATAACCTTAATATATCATCTATGCTAATAATGAAACCCTGTATAAAAGCTGTATAAAAGCAATTCACTTTTACAACACTGCTGATGTTAGGAGTATTATTATTTTTATGCTTTGTGTTTTGGGAACCTCATAGCTGACTGAAACAAGGTTCTGCTTTCAAACAAGAGGACATTTTAAAAGCAGTCAAGTCTAGAAAAAAGGCACATTCACATAGGAAGTGACAAGACACTCAAAGTAGACACACTTTGTCTGAAATACCCACATGCATGTATGTTTAAGGGACAGTGTAGCCTAGTGGGTAGAGCGTTGGGCTAGGAACCCAAAGCTTGGGGGTTCAAATCCAGGCTCTGCTACATAGCCACTGTTGGGTCCTTGAGCAAGACCCTTAACCCTGTCTGCTCCAAGGGCGCTGTACTGCGGCTGACCCTGCGCTCTGACCCCAACTTCCAGACATGATATGATTCGCATTCCAGATATGAGAAAAAAGAAACATTTCGTTGTACTGTATATGGGTAATGACAAATAAAATTTGAATTTGTTTGAATGTGAATTTGACTTTCCCTCTGCTTCATATTTACAACTGCAGTGTAAGAAATTGATGAAGAACTAAACACTAAACCTTTCGTAATAGGTATGTTCTCTCCACTATTGGGAATCCTCAGTGATTGTTAAGCGTAGTTCGTTCTTTTGTTTTAACTGCATCATATTAAACATTTGAAAAAGTTATCAGCCTTTGATCAAGCCCCTTACCCCTCAATTGCTCAGACTATGTACTAAAACTACAACATAAGTTGCTTTGGATAAATGCTAAACAATTCAATGTAATTATGTTTCCTATGTAGTGAAGTGGAAACAAAATGTAATATCTTGCATGACCGCAATTACACACACTGAATGCGGTGTCATCATGTTATTGCAGTAGTACTTCATTTAAGAAGGCAAAAGTGAGGGAGTGTCATTAAATGATTTTGATTTCATATTTTAGCACCGATGCCCGTACTGTCAGTTCTGGTAGCAGTGCTTGGGAAGGTCAGCTAAGCAGTATGGTGCTATCAGAGTACGCCTCCACTGAGATGAGCATCCATGCCCTCTACATGCATGAGGTAAGGGATAATAACCTACACCGCTAAACCTCTTTGATCGTTTGGAACATTTAAAACAACACATCCTCTCTGATTTTGACTCAGATACACAAGCAGCAGTCTCGTGGTGAGATCTCTCGACACACATGGCACAGACAGGAAAGCGATGAGAGTAGTGAAGATGTTCATGACGACACAGAGATGGCACGCCATCTTCCCCGCTCTAACACCTTCCCCTGCAACACAACTCCCAACCAGCAAGGGACAGCACTCCACAGCAGTATGCAGCGGCAGTATGGGGGGACTACTGGTAACATTTCAACTAATGTGATAATAATTAAAATAGCTAAGACATGAACAGTTTAGTTTAATTCTATCAGAAGGCAGATTTTGACCAATGCCCAATTTTAGTGATTGTATATTTAGTGATTAATATTTGGGTCTGAAATGCTAATATATATAAGGCCAGAAACGATTCCTTGAGTAAATTGATTACAAAACATCATCGCAGCAGGAATAGTTTAATCCATGCTACAACATACAGCTTGCTGTGTTCTGCTTGGATGAGTTTTACTTTTGGACAGTATACTTGTGCAGGGAGACTCCATGTATAAATAATTGCTCCCTTGAAAATACTATATGCAATGAACAGAAATGTGCAATTTGTTTTAAAGCTCTTATTTATCATAAGTTTTTTTTGCTCTTTATTAAAGCAAAATTACTTATTATCCGATTACTTGATTGATTGCTTGAATACTTCATCTGATAGAATACTTTAGTTAAAATGTAATCGATTGCTCCTGTCCTAGTGTGGCATCCACATAACTAATGAGTAAAACTCGTGCACAGGATTACCCACTTTATTCTCTGTGACAGGGTGAGGAGTTCAGCAGTTAGGGGGAACTTCAGACTAGAATTGCTGCTCCTTCGGTTTGAGAGTTGCCAGTTGAGGTGGTTTAAGAATGTATATAGATGTCGAGCTATACATGTCTTATATTTTACATAGTTGAACAGCCAAGGCTACCCCAGTGGGAATCTGGGGTAGAGGATAGGTGGTAAGTCTTGACTAAGTTTTGAGTCCATTGCCATTCCACTCTTATCTGGAATGAGCTTGTAATCAGTCACTGGTTTAAGCCATACTTCTGCTGTGTTGTCACTGTTGGGCCATTTGGCTTAGGTTAAAGATTTCTTTAAATGTATATTGCAGGTAGATATAAACGGAACCTAAAGCAAATCTTCAAGCCTTTAAAGCCAGTGACTGACTTGATTTATATCAATATTTTGCATAGATACCCTAACTGGGGGCCATCGAGTTCAGAGAATTGCACGGATGCCAATGGGGGGTTGGGCAGAGGCACCTGTGCCAGAGGAAGGTTCTGAAGATGAACTACCACCACATGTTCATAAGGTAAAACGAATTGTGCAGTTTGACAGAGTAGATGTTTGACAGTTCCATTTTTCTTTGGTTTAGTTGTCTTCTTGCTTCAAAATTTTAAGCTCTGCACTCTTTTTTTACTTTTAATTACAGGTGACATAATCTTCAGCTCCAGCTGCAATGATCTTTGAAGAACTTTAAAACCTAGTAATATGTATTCATTTCCTGACAGCACTGACATTCAAACTGCTTTTCATGCAACTTAAGTTCCATTTGAACAGCTTAGTATATGCATTTTGAATCTGTAATTATAATATTAAAACATTAGGAGTTGGAGAAGTAATGCAGCTTTCCTAATAAAGCTTAGAAACGTTTTTGATTTGGTTTTAGCTTATGGAAAGAATTGTTTTCGGGTGTATAGGGATCATTTTGGCAAGCTAGGAACTCATTATGTCATGATTATGTCATTTGTCATTTATGAACTCCAATCTTTCAACAGACCCAAATACTTGCCAAACTTCAACCATTTACTGAGTAGCTTCAGAGTTCAGTCAGACCTTAGTGTGTGAATCATGAGCAATGTGAAAAGTGGCCACACTATCTGTAATTACCCATCACATTGCTGAATTTTGATTTTAACATTAGTTGTGATGTGAACAAAAGTGGTTTGAGATCTCATAGTGCCAAAGAGGACCAGAATGATACATCCGTCCTTTTAAGCTTACGAACAACTTGAATGCAAAAAGCACTTTCATTTGCAGCTCCAATGTTTTAGTATAGATTCTAAAAATATAGATCAGGCGCGTCAAACTTGCTCCATAAAAGGACGGTGTGGCTGCTAGTCTTTGTTCCAACCCAAAAGGTTACATGATCAGTAACTGAGACTAGCTAATGAAACTAGTGAAATCTGGATTTTATTTCAACCAGACTGTAAAAATACCGAGACCACACCAGCCCTTTGAAGATTGGTTTGAGAACCCTGATATAGATGCATGGTGCTGGAGATCCGGCATCAGAACATGCATGTTATTCATCTCACTGTTTGCACATTTTGAAATGAGAATGCACTTTAGGTTCTTCTTAAATCCAAAGGCTTCATACATGTCTTATATTTTTGTGAGTAATAAACAGCAATTTATCCAACAAGAGGATCTAAAACAAAGGTATGCATTATAATAGAATGTGCTCGTTGTTGTAAGTTTTGTTTTTTTATAGTGCTTGTTTAGTCTGTTGTACATTTTTCTTTGCTCTATTAAAAATCATTACGATTTTGATTTTGTATAATAATGTATAAATAACCAGCTGACATCGTGTGCTTTCATATCATTTCACCAAAGTCAACTTGACCTCTCTACGACTGTAGACATCAAAATATTTTAATAAGAAAGATGTTTCTGATGTTATTAATGTATCAACGTATGATGTAAATTTTGTACAGGTGTAAAGTCGTTGGAAGGTTTTTTTTCTATAAAAATTCTAAAATAAATATTACTGTAATACATAATAATAAACAATACACATGACTATACATAAGATCCTTTTGCATATCAGTAAAGTGTTTTTTCTTCGGGGCCTTTTTTTTTAAAGCAGCCGTGGCCTGGTGGTATGATAACTCTGCTTGTGATCAGAAGGTTGTCGATTCAGTTCTGAGTGTCAACAAATTTTGACTGAAGTGCTCTTGAGCAGAAGCACCACACCCTTACCTGCTCCCCGGCACTCACTGCTGCCCCTTAGTGTGTGTAAATTAGGAATATATCTGAAGTGTGTAAAAGCACAGCAGTGAAAATAGTATTCTACATTTTGAAATTTGGATTTTACTTTATTTGTTCTTCTATTGTCTTCATAGTGAGCTTTGAAGACAATAGAAGAACAAATAAAGTAAAATCCAAATTCAAAATGTCTAAATACATACAATCCTTTCTAAGGATTGTATGTATTTAGACATTTATAAGGTCGTTTGAATGCTTGGCATTCAAAACTATGGCAACACAGCATCCTGCCTTTCAAACCAATGCACTAGCATACACAGCAAATATCAATAATAAAGATGTGGAATAATAAGTATTTACTATATAATAATTTTCATTTACTGAAAAATTGAGGGTAAAAAAACTTTCGCCCGAACAGGGACTTGAACCCTGGACCCTCAGATTAAAAGTCTGATGCTCTACCGACTGAGCTATCCGGGCTACGTAAGCAACGTCACGCAGTCTGCATTATATCCTTTTACTGTTTAACCTGCGCAGACGTTTTAATGGCTAATATAAATGTGTTTCTTTCCTTTTTCACCACACGGTTGTCTATTCGGTGGTAAAACACAATCAGTGATACGTTTGTTTGTTTATAGTTTGTAAGTCTAACGCGTTTTAACCCCGATAACAAAAAGACATCTTCTGGTTTGTAGTCCGTTTTAGTTGATGACGTAAAACCAACTTGACAGCAGCGTCGTTGGGTTGAATCTTAATCGTTATTTAATGCTGGAAATATGTCGTGGAATCAACGCTGTGCTTGGTTATGAGCTACAACCAAACAAAGTAACTGAGTACAAACATTTAACGTACTAATCCAATTAAACTTGTATAAGATTTATTTGTTATATATTTTTGCACTTTTATCGATGTTTCAACGGTTCTGTGTTGAAGCAAATCACGGCGAATAAACGTAGATTCAGAGTCCGTTTACTTTCTGGGATATTTTGATTACATTCATGACAGACATCGTCTGTTAGTCTTAGAACACAAGTTTTATTAAAGTTCATACACAATTATTGGCAATTCAGTGTCTACAATTTACCGGGCTGCATGTTTTAGACTGTGGGAGAAAACCGTACATACAACGAACCATGAGCGTCCTAAGCGCCCTTAATTTGAGGATAAGCGCCTTTTAATGTAACTTTATCAAAAGCTAAAAAGTTTTTAAAAGTATAAAATATGCATATAAAGTACAAATAGTTTAAACGTTCAATTTAAAGAAAATACCCCCCCCCCACCATGGTATCATCCACAGTCTCCATTTCTCCAGTAGTGTTTTTTATCATCATATCTGCTGATACATTTAAGATGGTTAATATTACATATGCACAGCATATGTGCACATATAGAATCATGCACAGCAGTTTAGTGTCACATGAAATAGAAACTAAAAAAATGACTATATTGCATTATACTAGAACATGCATATTTTTATATTTGCCAGTTGGTTGGTGAGTGAGTGAGTGAGCAAAAATTGGATGAACAAGAAGCAGCAGGTGAGAAAGTTGAATGTGCTAAATTTAATATTAAGTCCTACATTAGGACCAGATCTTGTCTTCATTATCCAAAGTGACATCCAGTAGTTACAAACAGTCTGAGCTTTTGAGTGCAGTACCACGACAAGAAAAGCTTGAAATATTAAAATATTTATTAGAGTACATAAAATGGTGCAGTTAATAATAAAATACAATAAAAAGTTTACAAAATAGCCATCCTGTACAAACATAAAAACAGGGATGTTCCACATTTCTGAACTGCAAATGTATTTACAAACATCTGGATTATGAAACATAAAAATGTAGAAAAAATAGTAGCTAGCACATTTAAACAATCATATGTGTACTAATACCAATAATTAGGTTATCAAAAATCTATTTTAAAAAGCTACATTAAAATAATGGGTCATAAAATGTCAAACTTAACATACACACTGAGGATAGTTAAGTGGCTTGATCACTCAGAATCAACGGTCAGATTTTCTGGGATATGGGAATACTGAAGTGGATCCTAGACAGAGAGAGAGAGACAGAGAGAGAGAGAGACATTACAATACAGCAGAGAACACACTGAATTTCTTTGACTGCCCTCACGCAAGTGCTTCAAAAGCAATGCACGTTCTCTTTATCTTCTCTTCATAATAAGCAGACAGTAGGCTGGCCAAGCCTTCACTCACCTGAAGGCCACGGCCACATGTAACCTGCTGATAAACAACTCAAATAGAGCCAGTTTCTATTCTCATGCAACCATTTCTGCCGAAAGCCCATCATATCGGGGAGACTCTGCCTCCATTCCTTTCGAGGGACTACAGGATGGGAGGATACGAACATGATCAACATAAACATCCAGTGTCCACATGTCAGAGTTAACACTCGTCTCAAACACGCTTGTCTCTAAAGTACTTAGATTAGAAATGCTAACATTAGGAGTATCTTATATTTATTACAAGATCAATTTTTGTACGTATTGTACTTTGTGTAACAGAACTGTTTATTGTCTCATTTTGCACTGCGTTCTGTGTTGCACCTTGATACTGGAAGAACATGATTTTGTTTAAATATCTTCTCGTACTTAGCTGAAATGACAGACTCTGTAGTTTGATATTAATGTAAGCATTATATTTGGTGGTCTGTTCCGATCTCTAGCTAACACACCCTAGCTGCACTTCAATAGTTTTTTTACAGCCACATTTAGAGATTACACACATTTTGCATGCACCATAAATTTGTGGGAACTATTAAATTTAAAGGTTTGTTTACATTTCGCACTTTAGTGCTTTTCGTTATTTTAAAGGCTCTGTTCTGAAAGCAACATCTTGTAACATAATTAAGTTACCTTAATTATAGCAGACCCCCATCAAGTTCTACCATCAAAAAACAATGTTATGCCATATTAATCTGAGACAAGCCAACAAAAAGAACGGGCAGATTGCCTACATACATACAGACAATGTAGAACACAACACAACTAACACACAACAACAAATTATCAGTGGATTCCTATAAAAGCATCACCAAGTTCATGTGCACTTTTGCTTTTACCTGGCTGAATAGCTCCAAGGCGCTGCTGTACAGCTTCTAAGTGATGAATGTAGTCAGCAAGAGAACGCTCCTGGTCATGAGAGGGGGTTGGAGTGTGTTCTGACAGAGCGTGCTGGCTGCTGGGGTAGCTTCTAAAATAAAATAATAATAAAAAATGTGTGTGTGTGTTATTGGGTTTAGGAACTTTTTTTTAAATTATGGACATGCAAGCGGTATCACTAGAAAACGTACCGGTTATGCAGTCTAAAAGGTGATTTGGCTGCTGGAAGCAGAGGAGTAACCAGATTGCGCTGTGAGAGGAGGTGGTCACGGGTGGGTGGAGAGTTAAATGCAGCACCAGTTAGTTGTGGTTTTAGAACCTCTGACCTCAAAGCTGAGACAAAGAACGATACAAACAAGTATGAGCATTACCCCGATAATACCTGTAGAACATTATGCCAGGGTAAAACCTATAACTAGCCCAATTACTTTAACACAGCCTGTTCAAACTAGGTTTTCCGTAGGTTGGACAATATGACTTGTTTCTTGTTCGAATAAACAGAATGTTTGTTGCATCACAACCACAACATAGTAATACAAAGTTAGTTGATTTAAATGTTAATATTATATTTTACACTTTGGTTACATCCATGTGTTACGCTGCTTGGGTTCAGCAGTGTGGTAGCGAGTGCTGCATATGTGCATGTTCTGGTCCAGTTAAAGAGTCCTGCAGACTTACGAGACTTAGTCTCTGCATCTACTCGTCAGCAGCTCATTCGGACATTGGCTCTCTAGGATTGCGGACAGTTTTGGAAAGTGTTTATATTGCACGTTGTGTACCAAGAGTTGATGTCTCTGTGGTGGTGTTGT
This sequence comes from Ammoglanis amapaensis, assembly GCA_028566735.1. Lineage (NCBI taxonomy): Eukaryota > Metazoa > Chordata > Actinopteri > Siluriformes > Trichomycteridae > Ammoglanis > Ammoglanis amapaensis. Next base: position 2,423 of record JAOUQU010132913.1, on the reverse strand, counting down.
AAGTATGTGTTCAGTTCACATTGTAAATAGCTGCTGTTGATAATATTTATTCTTACTCTATCTTTCATAATTGTAAAGAATTGTACAACCGCTGGTGAAACCGAAGTTGATTTTGTCATTAGATACACTTTTTATTTTAATGTTGAAACAGTTTGTAGTGTTAAAACTGTTTTTAACACCAAGAGCTTTTCTTATGCTTTTCTTTTCCTTCTAGATTAGTGGCATTCGGTAATGATGTGATCATTGTAAAATTTCATACATTGGTGAAGGATTCTCATTACTGTAAGTATGAATGAGTTAGTTTGGGTGAGTCCGGTGCAAACAGCTTAATGTAACATGCATGCAAGTTATTTTCTAGCATGCCAGGGCTGGTTACCAGGCACAGATGAGTTTGAGTTGAAGTATTTGAAAGCACATCATATAACTTAGATAATGCTTACAAATGTAATTTAAAGAGGGAAAACGTGTCATTTACCTGAACTGGTAATTATGCCACTTCCTACTGAGTTTTTCCTAGTAGCTCTTTGCCATTTCCTGGTGAGGAACTTCAGTCTGAGAAGAAGCAAGCAAGTAGTTATTAAGCAGATGTAACTGTCAGTGGGCATCTCCATGTGCTGTACACTTGTACAAGTCTAGTGCTTGCTTACCTGGAGATGGCTATGAGCACTCTGACTGCACTTCTGAACCGGTTAATGGGTCTGGAGGGTTGTGTCTGGCCGAGTGATGGATGTACCCCCATTCGGGCTATTAGAGCCAAAGTAGCCTGCTCACAGTCTTGAAAACCTCCAACTAGCAGCAACAAGTAGCGCTTCTGATACGCCAGTGACTTTCTGTAGCTCTCTGCCCTCAGGTACCTTTCATATAGCCTCTGCACCTGCCACAGAGAAATAGTATGATTTTAAAACAAGTTCTCATTTCAAACTGATGCCATATTCTAAATCTTACTGAGATGTTAGTAACTGATGTATAAAAGAGTTAGCACTCAGTATCTGATCATAAATGTACACATATTATAGTTTCATTTCACATATAAGTTTCATTTTTAAATAATAGGCATGATCTAATTGCATACAATAGAACCTCGGTTAACGACCACAATCCTTTTAGAAAAGTTGGTCGCTATCTTAAAATGTTCACTATCCAAAACCATTTTTTGGAGTCATGATCGAGAGTTATATTATTAAAATAAAACACAAAAATCACTGAATAAGAAGGAAGCGTTAAGATAGACAACGAACGACTGATGGCAACTGTGTCTCTAGCACGAATGTTGCTTGGTCTGAAACACTGATCGTGTGTGGGTGACGTAGCTGTTCGCAATCCGAAATTTTGGGGCAATCTGGGGAAATGTTTTAGTGAAATGTTTTAGTCATTATCCGAATTGTTTGCTATTGGGGGCACTCCCTAACCAAGGTTCCACTGTATTTATAAACCTAGTTTCATTTTCATGTCAGAAGTAGAAGTCACCTTAGTGTTGGGCAGATCAGTAAAGGGTCGATTCTCGTTTCTAGATGTGGCTTTTATTAGCTCGTCCTTAGCCTTGTGTAAAGCAGATTGCAGAGTAGCCTTTTCCCTTTGCCAGGCTTGTTTCTCTGCTGATGCACACTGGTCTGGCTGCACAGAAGATCGCTCCTATGTACAGATACAAAGTGTAAATACACATATTACAGCTCCACATGTGCAGATCAGTCAGAGTGAGAAAAATAACGTATGATGAAATCAATTTAGAAAAGTGATTAAGAAAGAAGGAAAGAGGATCTAATGGCAGTAAGCTTGTGGACTAATAAGCTGAAGGTCCAAACGTTCAGTTGATTAAAATTTGGACCGTAAATCAAATTTTATATATATATATAAAAAAAAAAAAAGCAACCGTTAAAAGCTGAAAAAGTAAAAAGGCACGAGAGTATCAGAGCAACAGTATGTTTTCAATAGTATAGCAGAAACTTTTATAACAATATATCACTAGTTATAATAATAAGCAAAACCATACAGAAGCCATTAGACAACAGAAAAATGGGTAAAATAACAGCGTTTTTTCCTTCTCATCAGTTTATATTTTTAATATTTTAAAATTTAGTAACATTTATAGAAACATACTCGAAAGCTTTACAGTCAAAATAAAAACCAGACATTCTTCCAAAAAAATGGGTTGCGTTCCAAAACCTCGGAAACTCTCCATAAGCAGCATGCCATGCTCCCTAATACCCTTGTAAGACTTTTGGCACACAAACGCAAATATTTTAAGATTAACATAAATTAACATTGATGTTCACTTAACATCCACAAAGTGTACAAGTGTATTTATTTACTAGGGCTGTCCACAACCAAGGATTTTGTTGGTCGACCAATGGTCGTCATTTACTCCAACTAATCGACTAGTAGTCGACTAAAAATACCATTTAGACCGGGATACATATTTGTGA
>JAOUQU010132806.1:0-15240 GCA_028566735.1 Ammoglanis amapaensis | reverse complement strand
ATATAATAATAATAATAATAATAATAATAATAATAATAATAATAATAATAATAATAATAATAATAATAATAATAAGATAAAAATTTAGGAATTTACTTTTTCACCACTGTGCCACACCAGTAGTCACCACTAGTGATCACAAACTAATCAACATACTTGAGGGGGCAGCAGTGAGCACACTTGTGTGGCACAATGGTAAGCCCTAGCCACAGTGCCCGGGGAGCAGTTGAGGGTTTGGTCCCGTGCTCAATGGAACTAATGTCATGACCTGTTGACTCTCGGAATCGAACCGCCAACCTTCTGATCTCAACCACCAGGCCACTGCTGCCCTTACAGTCATATTACTAATGTAAATTATAAAATAATTTGTAAAATATAATACACTTAACTATATATTAATTCGTACTATTGTTTAATTGTTGATATGATTATTTATATTATTCTAATTATTAAAAAAAGTATCTTTTAAATAATTTGTTAGAAATGTAATTTTAATTTGTGGACATTTTAAGCACTCACAGCCAAACTTTAAAATGTATTAACCTACCAGATACAAAGCTGTTTGTGTAACTACTTAAAGTTGTGTGTTTTTATACATGAGGTACACACGTTTTCTCTTTCTGGGTCTTTCTATGATTTGTGGTAAAAAGTAATTCTGCTGAAATTACATCCCTGGCCGGCTCTAGGCTCTTTAACCTACTGGGGTTCGGAGTCAAATTCTGAGTCTGCATCTATAATCATATAAAGAACAAATAATTCCCGCCTTTATTATTGTAATTATCAATAAAGATTCCACGAATGTCCGACTATTATTATCCCTCAATAAGATGTTACTCTCGGACATCGTCGTCATGCAGAGACTGTTGTAAACAGCCCAGAACCGCCATGCCTGCTGCTAAAGTAACAGGTAGGATCAAATGTTAAAAGCATTTCTTTCGACTTCCCCGCGATGGCATATGTAGCCTACGGACAGAGTGGCTACGTTTTTCACGTCTTTGAAAAAGCGAGGATTACCGAAGTGAAAAGGTTACATCACGAGTCAACATTTGCCTTTCCCCTCACCTCATTCATCTGGGGCGGCAATTATCTAACAACAGGTTTGACCCCTGGCACTGCTCTTCCACCCTTATCCAAATCAGAGAAAGTCAATCTCAAGAGTCACTCGGGTGTTTTGCTATGTATATTTTTTTTCTGTTTGGTGTTTAGCGCATGAGGCACTGAAATCTAAAGCCAAATGTTGCTAAGCGTCATTAGCGAACGTCAGGGTTTGTTCAAATTTGCTTATGAGCGGTGGCTTGTTATTTACAGTCTTCAGCTTTTGAAAGGCTTTAATGACAGCTTGCTGGGGAAATGAACAATTGGTGACACCTTTTGATCAGACGGTATACAGTGAGGAATAAGTATTTGATACGCCAGCTTTGCCACCCACAAAAAATAAAGATGATTGTGAGAAATGTGACAGACAGAAATATACTGTATAACCTTTTAGTGCATGAAATAAGTATTTAATATAAATACTAAGGAAAAGGCGGCACGGTGGCTGAGTGTTCAGCACGAAGTCCTGGGTTTGATTCCCGGGTCGGTCTGGGGGCTTTCTGTGCGGAGTTTGCAGACCCCGTATCAGCGTAGGTTTCCTTCGGGTACTCTGGTTTCCTCCCACAGTCCAAAAACATGCACTAGGTTGATCGGAGATGTGAAAAAAGTCTCCCAAAGATTCACAAGATTTTGTATTGATACGGGGTTGGAGAAAGACCTGGCAACCTACTCCGTAAAAAACATTTCCTGAGAATCTTGTTTCCAGTCGTATCCAACTCTTGGGTCCCTCTGTGGACTGCTACCGATCCCCACAGGGACCCAAGAGTCGGATACGACTGGAAACGAGTAAGAAAAAACTTAAATTATTTAGTTCAGAACCGTTGTTTGCAATAACACAGGTCAGACATTTCCTGGATGCTTCCCCCAGCAGGGATTTTGTCCCACTCCTCCATACAAACCTCCAGATCTTTCAGGTTTCTGTGCTGTTGCTGGGCAACACTCTAAGATTTCCAAAACTCACCTCCAAAGATGTTCTATCGGGTTCAGGTCTGGAGATTATCTATGCCAGCCCAGGACATTGAAATGCTTCTTACGGAGCCACTCCTCAGTTGAACCGGCTGTAAGTTTTGGGTCATTGGAAGCTCAAGCCATGCACGATCTATCTTCAATGTTCTAACTCAAGGAAGGAAGTTGTTCACCAAAATCTCTTGATACATGACCCCATCCATCTTCCCAATATGGTGCATCTGGTTCTGCATTCCCAAGGATGACGTTTTCACCCCATGCATGACGGTTAGGACGGTCTTCTTTAGTTCTCATCTCACCAAACATGACGAGTAGAGTTCTGTTTTGGTTTAATTTGGCCATATCACCTTTTCCTATGGACCTTTCCGTGAGCAAGGCGATTTTGCGTGCTCTGCAGGATTTGAATCCATGATGGCGTAGTGTACTCTTTGAACTGTCAAAAGTCTCGCCCATTAAACTTTCAGCACATTGAGTTTCCTGGACTTGCTAAAACAAAGTGCTCAAAGTGTGCAGTTTAGGACAAACGCCTTTGGTCTAAATTAGCAAAATGAATTACTCTATAAATAAAGTCTTTATCTTGATCTGTGGCATTATCTGACACTTCTTCATGAACATGGTCAGCTAAAGTTTATGTCTCTAAGTGTCCATAAAATTGGCTGCCAGCCGTTGACATGGCAAATCTTGTAACCCTAATGGTCAGTGTTAGTCATGTGACCCGTCAGACCCGGGACCAGCTGCTTTGTCGTCTCTGCAGGGTGAAGGGGGTGAAAGGTACCAGTCCTGCAGGATGAGGGTTCTTCTTCTCTGGACAGCTGCCCTCGCTTCACTTCGGAGCTCTTGACCCACTTCCACCTCTTCTGCCTTTTCTTAAATGGTGCCTCTGTGTGCCTTTTTTTTCTCGCTATGCCCTGTTAAGATTGATGGTGTAGGCCTGGCCCTTTTGGGCAGGCTACTCTGACAGCTTGACTGGAAGAGAATGGACACAGGGACACAGAAGCCAGGCTGGATTGCTCGGGAGAGCGGCTGTTCAGTTCCAAAGTGTGTATTTGTGAAGGCTGTGTCATAATTCAACTTCTTGTAGCCTGGTTCCTGATCTCTCCCTTGCCCTGAGGGGTCTCCGAGGATACTTCAGGTCCAAAAGTATGCAAGACTAAGGGTTTGATATGGGTCAAAGAGAGGAACCGTGTTAGGACACGAATGAGGGGTGCTGTAACGCTTATCAGCCATTTTGCTGTAACGCTCATCAGACCATTTTATTTGTGGAAACGCCTCGGGCCAACGTTTGTAAAGTTCCAGGTGGATTTGTTACAAAAATGTCCTCACCTTTGTGTGATTGCCTGATTTGGAGGATAGTGTTTAATTAATGCTTCAAACAGACTTACAACTGAAAACATATATATATATATATACTATATTCAAAAAGTAAAAAGAACTCTTCTAGAAATGATTCCGGGTTTTATTTAACATTCTAATAAGATTAAAATCCAGGTCTCTCTTGTACTTCTTAGTTTGCAAGATGACACCAAATCTTTCCTTATATATATATATATATATTATTGCCATTTGGTCTTTTTCAATAGCCAGTTGTCAAAACAGTGTAATATGCATTGTTGTGCTGTACATTTTAACCGAATAATACACAACTTGCATATATAAGTTATAAATATATATATGGTGACATTCCCAGTAATAAATACAATTCAATAAATGAATACAACCTGCTTTAGTATAACAACATTTATTATTGATGCCACAAGTGCACAATAGACCAAATGCAAAGTATATAGTGACATTAGGTGCCAAAGCCTTAACTAAATTAAAAATGTATTTAAATAAAAATGCATCAAATTGCTTATATTATGACTCCGAGTCAATATATTGATTCACACAATTATAATCAATTCAGTGCATTGAACTTGATTCTCGTTCACATCCCTGTTCGGCATTGTTTACCTACCTATCTATCTACCTACCTACCTACCTACCTACCTATCTATCTACCTACCTACCTACCTACCTACCTACCTACCTACCTACCTATCTATCCACCTACCTACCCACCTACCAACCTACCTACCTACCTACCCACTTACCTACCCACTTACCTAAGCCTACCCACCCACATAGCCACCCACCTACTTACCTACCCACCTATCTATCTATAAAAATATGTAAATGGGACCAACAAATGTATTTACAAATTTGGCAAAAATTTTTATCTGCATTATTTATGTTATTCTTTAATTTGTTTTTCATTTGTACATTTTATTTGATGTTCTTTACCTTTTTATGAGAGAATAAACGATAGTCATGGAGAAGTATGTCGGTGAAACTTTGCTGCAGGGGTTCCTCCCGTCCTTCATCCTTCCTCAGCTGGGGCGAGATTCTTTAACATAGAAAAGAAGGATCGACACAGTCGTAATAAAGTTTTCTGATTCTGATTGTGTGTAAATCTTGATTCCCAAGTCACTGTAGATCATATTCGATAGCAGAGAGGAGAAGATGTTTATGCTTATTATTGTGTCGTTGGTTATTGTATTTATCTTCTCATAGTCTTCAATCAGACCTTCTTGGTGAGGAGTAAAGAATGAATTTCATGGCACAAGGAACGATGCTTCCTCAATGTGCATATTGCGTTTAAACTCTTTTTAAGCTTAATGCACCAAATTGACCAAAGTTCATGGGTCCCAAAGCTAAACTGGTTGTGTTTTATGACTAATGAGAAACTAGACTGTTTTTTTCAATGCCTTTAATAATGAATCATTCGAAGACTTCATATTTGTGTATTGTAGAGCAAGAGCCATGGCACTACTCTGTTCGACCCCATCGTAGCACTTCGGACTGTCCACTCCATCACACCGATAAAGTGCCAGGAGTCTAAAGCTCGGCAGCTCCAGGAGCCAGACAGTGGGAGATGGGAAACGGCACAACACCTTTCACAGCAGACAGGAATGATGGGACACGGTGTGTTTGAGAAGCTTATCTTCTAGATGGAACAGACCTTGTCTCGGGCAGTAAAAGACCTTCTGGAACAGCCTCGGGTGGAGAGTGACCGGTCGTTTTTCTCTGTTAAAATAACAGCAGAGATCAGATTAAAGAGAGCACTGGTGTCTCGATAATGCTCTCACAAAACTTTGATAAGTCTCATGTGGCAAAAGGTTTATTAATTAATTAATTAATTAATCGAGGTACGAGCTTACCAGGGTCGGACACTTGTTATCATAGCACAGCAGGTTTAGTCATGTTCAAGGACCGCACGAAAACGGAGATACATATTAATATTGAGAATATTGTCCAGTGGGAAGTTTCACATTGTCTACAAACCTGAGGATAATGAATGAAATAAAGTAATACATTTATTATTTAGATCTTTTATTACATCCATATTTTACCAGCAGCAATATAAAGTTTTTCGGGTGTTGTTAAAGTATCATGACTCTTTTTAAATAGAAAATATTCCCACTTTCTATTGTACTTATTCCCGCAGCCTCTTCGGCTGTGTATCCAGGACCCGGCTTACGTCGTTCTATTAAGCCGGTATAAAAACTTAAAATAACAATTAAATAATTTGTATTCAATCTAATGAGAAAGCAACAGAGTCTAATTTAAAGTTACACGTTATATCTTGTGGGCTCAGCATCCTCTGGCCTTTCTTTTTTTAATCTCTAATGAGAAAATCCTGTATTTTAAAAAGATATATGAATAATATATGGCACACTTTGACCTCAGTCTATAAGAAAATATATAAAAGTCATCATTTAGATTGTGCATTATTAACATAAATACATGCATTTATACTATTGTGTAGCAGTTATTCCGTGCCTTACCTAATATTGCTACATCAATCTCAGTTATTATTCCTCTCTTATTTTATATATATAAACGTATATATAAAATATATGTATTTGTTTATTTAGCATCCACACAAAGTGTAAAAAGAGATCATGTCATGCAAAGGGAATTGATTAATAGATATAATTTTTGGGGACACTTTATGGGGTAAAGCTTTATTGGTCTGCCAACCGAACTCACCAATGCAGATGGACGTGATTCTGTAACCAAACCTCTGTGCCAGCCTCCCCCGCTTCCTCCCTTCCTTTGGCCTTTGGGCTGATGTTAGACGTACGTATTACTATGGAATGAATTGCAGTGTTTTTTTCCGATCCTGCTCCTGTTCCCTGCCATTTAGATTCCTTTTATTTTCTTATTTCCTGCAGACTTGATTTAAATTGGCAGGCAATTACAAGCCTGAATGAAGTCGATGTTTTAAAGCGTAGACTTGCACCAGAGCTGGGATTTAGTCGTCTGTTACACAAAAAGTGAGAGAAATCAGTAAAAGAAACGTTTTCTCAGATTAGAAGAGAAAATTGCAATGCAACGGTTAACTGCTAAAGGAAACGGCAGAGAGAAGGGAAGGAAGGAGTGAGATTGGAGGCAGGGACAGTTACAGTAAAGAGGTTATGTTGGATTTTAATAGACAGGGGGAACTGATGGTGTCCTGTTATATCACAATATTCCCAAAGGAAGTCGACTGGGATGAATTGATGAGAAGATAGAAAGATGGTGGGTGAAAGGAAAAACATCGGCAGTATCACTGAAAACGATTTAACTAAACTTCAGCTAACAATGACAGATAATAAAAAGAGTCGTTAAGAAAGAGGAGTGATGGTAAATATCTGATTTCATGTTCCCGCCTTTACTGTGGCTGCCCATCTGACCGAGGAGAGTCGTGACCATCACACATCTGCAGTAGCAAAACTGCATCAATATACTAACATGAATCGAACACACAAGTCACACACTGATCCACAGAACTTCGCCGTTTTCAGCATTTAGCAGGCACATTTATCCAAAGGACCTCGATCAGGGACCCGACAGTGGTGGTAATGAGGCTTGAACCGGCAACCTTCTGGTCTCTAGCACAGTACCTTAACCACGAAACCAGTACGACCCTGTTTCGAAAGAGAAAGAGAGTTCTTGAAAGAGTTCTTGGTCAAACAGCCTCAAGAGCCACTTGATTGACCTGATCAAACAGGCATCTCGATGGGCCCCATAGAGGGGTTAATTTAGGGGGTTATCTTTTCCCTCAGTTCAAGACTTCCCAGATCATCTCAGCTGGGTTTTGGTCAGGTGATTGTGGAGGCCAAGTCATGTGACCCATCTCTCCATCACTCTCTTTCTAATAGCCGGTCAAATAGTCTCCAGCATGGAATGAAAAGTTGTACAACTGTACTGTAAAACATCTATTATACAAACCTTTTCCCATTGACAATGAATGCCAGCGTAGGTGCCCTGGTGGCCATTTGAACATAGTGCGCCGTGTATTCGCGTGCTTTTTCGCTCGAAGAACATACATGATGCCATCACCGTGCCATCAAAGCATCCCAGTTTATATTTTAGTCTCTGAATAAAATATTCCTCATGTAATTAATGCAATTATTTAGTCCGACCATTGATTGGTCTCGTCTCTAGTTCCTTTTAACTTTTATTTTTTCTTTGCTACAGTTTCTCCTGGATTGCTCATTAGTGCTTGCTCATTAGTGGAAGAGATCAGATGGAGCAGATTTTAAATTAAAGTGTAGATATGGTGGGCAAAGACATGAACGGCCTCAAGCATCGAAAGAAATGATACCGGTTACACTGATTTTATCTAGAAGAATGTACAAATATATAGATCTATGAATCTGTTAGACACTTTCTGTGGTTGTTACATACGTATATGTATATTTTATATTTACATAGGAGCAGTATATAGTGTATATCTTAACGATCGCTGTCACACACTCGAGTCTGGAGTGTTTGTAGTGTTGTACGTGTAGAGCGGCTCTATAATACATGATCATATAGTTACCTGGCTTCATCTCATCAGATGAATTCATTTGGTTGAGGTTTAATGGTTTTATGTTAAAAGTGGAATGTTTACGGTTGTTAATCTCTCAAACAGTCGACGCCACCCTCGCTAGCTGGCGTCTATTTAAACCTGTGAATAATTATCTTCATCATTCCGTTTCTTTTGATTGTTTCTGCTCGACCACAGAAATCTAATCTGTCAGGCTTCAGTTGAAGCGTTCTCTCAGTTATTAAGACGATTGAGTGGAATAATCAAGACTGTGTGTGACTGACTTTTATTGGCATCTATGCACGGATGTAGGTTTGCAAAGGGATCATACTGACCGATGTTTCAACCAGTATATCACCATCAATATTTTTATATAAGAAAATTATGAATTTATTCACACATTTCGCACACGGCGACATATTACACACATTAAAAAGCTCATGTTGGGTCAGTATTTATTAGCTGATATCAGATCTTTATTTAGATTTCTCTTATGTACAAGCGAGTTGGCGAACTGAATCATCGCCTCAAATGATTCTTTTCAAACAAGTTCAATGGAATCAAATAACATTTAATAACTCTGTTCATAATCAAGTATAAAGATGTGGTTGCAAATGTATAAATGACCGCTTGGTAAATCAATGATCAATGAGTGTTTTGATCATACAAGTAAGTATAAATACATACATGTTGTTGTTATTATTGTTTATAGACATGAGATAAACATAGAATCAATATCGAATAATCTGAGAACTGTGTGTAGATAAAGTAGCTGTTATATTCTGTATAACACAAAAAACGATTTTAAGATTTAAGAGATGACAAACGTGACCTGATTGAAGCATCACTTGATTGAACTGACACTTCTATTCCACTAGAGGGCCACATAGAGCAGCTAGGTTTAATTTCCACAGTAAAACCTGTTTAAAGTGCATCAGGACGACAAAATGTGTTGAATTCTGGGTTCATCGTGTGAGATAATTTCTACTAAATCACAAGATGTTATTTCTAAAGCATTATATATTTATTATTCGATCCTCGAACATTATTGTTTTATTATACAGTGTCTAAAGGTCATTAAATGTATACCGTTTAAAAACACTATAACTACCGATTGAGCATTTTACTGGCTCGTGGGATCTATTTCAATACAGTTGGCAAGAATTATTCCACTAATAAGAACTTCGTTATGAAATCATTAAAGACTTTAATGACTTTAACTTAATGATATTAAAAGGAATGAGCGATGCTAATTTAGCTATTAGCATTTGAAAATGTGCCGCGTGATATCAGACAGCAGTGAGAGGAGTGGCACTGAAATCAGAGTTAATATATGTAAAGCCCTGGAAATCGTTCTGATCAATAACTGCCAGCACATCTGGATCGGATGGTGTCAAGGCTGCGGAACCTCCCGTGAAAAACTGGTCGAAGTTTTCTCCTTTCCTCCCTCCCTGTAAAAGACGAGACAAAACACGCAGCTCAGAATGTTTTTCCATACAGAAACAAATAAAATAAAATAAACCAGTTAGTTCGTTCTTTATTTGAGAGTCACCTGCAGTCTAGACATCTAAACACTGGGATGAGAAAAATCACACGTACGGCAAATACTGGCAAACATAAAAAATTATAAGAGATTCGACCCAAATCTCACACTTGCAAACTTCGAGCATCCAGGAAACAGAATAAATCTCAGTGCGCTGAAAGTACCAGGATGTTGCATTTAAAACGGCCAAAGCGTATAACGTAAAACGATGAACACTGCATGCAGGAGCAGTGATAACTCCGTGGTTAATGTACTGGGAGAGAGACCAGAAGATCACCAGTTCAAGACCCACTACCACCGATGTCGGGCCCCTGAGAAAGGTTCTTAATTGTCGTAGTCGTAAGTCACTTTGGATAAATGCTGAAAATGTAAATGTAATAGCAGCCATGGTCGAATCAGAAGCGGGTACAACTGCTTCGTATAAACGTAACGGTAAAGAAATTATTCGTTACTAGGTGGTAAACAAAAAGCAAATCAAAGCATAAACATTCATCATATAAACAAAATCTGGCGGATATTTGGGCGGGTAAGAGAAGTGCCAGCAAATCTTAGCTTATGACTTCCACTAAAAAAAATTCCTAGTCTGTGAATCCTGTTCATTGACAATGGCAATAATAAACAGATTCTGATTCTGATTCTGATTCTAAAATGTCGTGTCCTATAGGAAACAAGACTCACCCATGAAAGTGTACACTTACGTTAGTGTACCTACCTTTACCTACATCTAGAGTGTAACAAATCCACCTGCTGGAAAGATCATTCAGAGAATATTGTGTCCTTTTCGTATTCTTAAAGTTATCAAGCTGGCCATTGATGCTTGGTTCACTATTAAATACACTTTGTGATCCCCGCACACACGTGAAACCACGAGTACAAACACCCAGCGGTCAGATAGTGTGGATGAAATGGTACTGACCGGTCGGGGTTTGAACGGTGGCTGGACCTCCAGTTTCTCAAGACGATCCCAATCTATCCAACGAAAGAATGGATGCTCTCGTATCTCTCTCTCTGCATCCTCACCTCCACCCAGACGCTTCGCCGGGTTCTTAGTCATGAGCTAGAGAGAGACAGACAGACAGAGAGAGACAGACAGAGAGAGACAGAGAGAGAGAGAGAGAGAGAGAGAGAGAGAGAGAGAGAGAGAGAGAGAGACATGTGTTATATTCCGTCACTGTGATTTATATGTTGAGTGATTCTACACTAATAACTGGTAGAAACTTGAGTTATGAACATCTTATGAATCATTAGAATAGATATTTCTTTCAAGTTTGCTGTAGTATTAAAAACAATGAAAAAAAATCAATTTGGTAATTTTTAAAACATTTAATTAAGTTAATTTGCAATTTTAAAACAAACAAACGAACAAAATGTCATTGTGCAGCCGTGACCTGGTGGTTAGAGAACTGCGCTCGTGATTGGATGTGCTTGTGATCAGCTTGTCACGACTAAGTGGCCCTTGAACGAGGCACCGAGAGCGCCCCACCGTGCCGGGCACGTGCGCTCACTGCTGCCCCCTATTGTGCGTTCACTAGTGTGTGTAAAAGTGTGTTTCACTGCACTTATCGGGTTAAAAACAGTAAAAACAGTACTCTAGATTTTAAGTGCTGTACCCCTTTGCAAATTGCGACAGCTTCACGAGAGAGCATCTTGGGATACGAAACACTTTGCTCCATGATGGACTGGAATAAGTCTTCTTCATCGATTCCATCAAACGGAGGCTGGAATAGGGTGGTAAACAATAATCAGTACGGTAAGGTGGCTAAAGTAGTTACCACTGTTGTCCTGGGGTCGATTCTCAAGGAAGGTAATCTGGAGCTTTCTGTGTTGAGTTTGTGTTTGTGTGGGTTTCCTCTGAGTGAGTTCCTTGTGTGAGTGCTCTGATTTCCTCTCACAGTCCACAGACATGCAGACAATTCGAAATACCGTGTGTGTCTGCGTATAAGTGTTTGCTTCAAGTCTTTTCATTTCAAACACATTCATGGAGAGTTTAGCATGACTACTTCACATCTTTAATCTTGAGATGAAACCCACACAGACCAAAGGAAGACGTGCAAACTCCAACACAAGAAGGTTCTGGACTCCTTCCACCAGAGAAACAAATCCAGGACCTCAGTGTTGTTAGGCGACAGTGTTAATCAGAACAGAACGGACAGATTTCAAAGGTATAAAATTTAGAGTAAATATAATCTGAGCTTGTAAACGATTCCAGTGTATTTAGAGTCGAGCTTATAAAATATAGACATCTTGAGAAATATCTCGTTTGGACGTTCGCTATACATTTATATCAATAAATCTTTAATAAACATTTAAAAGGTCTACATAAATTATATTCACGTCCCGTCTTCTAACACAGGGGGCATGTTCGTGTAATCAGACCAGCCGGTTATTAGGACCAAGACAGCATTTATTTTTATTTAGACATTATAATCAGAGAAATCAAGAAATAAGTTTTATGTAAACGTACCTGCCCTGCGAGCATCTCATAGAGAAGAACCCCATACGACCACCAGTCGACAGCTTTGCCGTATGCTTGATATGCTACAATCTGAAAAGATTCATCAGTCTACTAATCAGGAACTAATTCTCTGCATGATTTCTCCTGATTTACGTTTGCTGATGTCTTTATAGCTGATAGACTACAGATAAAGATCACAAACGTTGCCATAATTATCCGTAAAACGTATCTAGTAACTCAAGTCAGTCCATCTTCTGTCATTAAAACGGAAAAGAACACTTGTGCTGAGGACTGACAAGGACGGATCCATCACCGTGCCGAATCTGGACCCAGGTGCAAAGGGCCGAATAGAATCCGAACGGCACGAGAAACTAATAAACTGCCACACAGACGATAAAAGGAAAGAAGAATGTTTCGAGCATCCGGTGCTACGTTTGACACGGACCTGTGGAGAACGGAGGATGGATGCTGTACATGTGAACGAGCTGGCAGTTCTGCAGAAAGAAGCAATCAGTGCATAAAAGCCTGAAGAAAATAAAAAGATCGGGCGGATCCTTCTGTGAACTGACTTTTAAAGGGTGTAAGGTGGTGGTGAGAAATATGTGCCGGGATGTCGTTTGTTATTGGGAAATAGACTCATACGTTGTGGGCAGAATGTTGGGAGGTAAATCAGGGTTTGGGTCATTTAGCCACCTGGCTAACAGCAGGTGATTTTTCAGTACTTTAAAGCCTCCCTGGGCTTTGGGCATCTATTATAAACTCTTCCTAGTAAGAGTGGTTAAAAGTGCCGCAGTGGAGCCGAAGTATTCGATTGACTTTCATTGGACCAGCCGGACTGACAGAGGATAGACTATTAGGTAACGCTTTAAGCCCGGGGTGTCAAACCCGTCCTCAAAGGGCCGCCGGCGGCTGCTGGTCTTTAATTCCAACCAGATCACAACACAACTGATTTCACTAGTTTAATTAGCTGGACTCGGGTTAACCAGCAGATCATGTGACCTTCTGGGTTGGTTGGAACAGCAACCAGAAGTCACATATGTGTATGTATAGGTATATCATGTATGAATAGAGGTTCTAAATGGACGTTAAACTGAAACTTTGCGTGTCCTGTATCCTGGACGTAGAGTTTTTTAGAGTTTCCGTTCGAGTCAATGCACTCAGCGCTTTACTTTCAGAGATCGACATCTTACGAACCAGCCGTAAATACGATTTTTATTGTTGAGTGTTATATGGTTTTAACAGTTACCTTCTGGTGGCTGGCTTTAAGCCTGATGGGCTGCATAAATCACAGCGCTGGGAACATCTGGCTTGTTATATCTGGTTTGCTACGAAGCTGGCATTTGTACTAGTGCCCTCCTGACGACGGGTTTGCCATTTATGAGTAACAACTTCTTATTTGTAATGAAATCGAACGTATTACTGCAGCCTGACAAGTATTTAAGTAACAGCAATAGCAAAGAAATGGTTTGTAATTGAAATGTCACTCGGAATAACTGAGCATCTGTCAGGTTTAGGGCACAGATAATATAAATATAGACATGCACTGGTATGAGGAGCTTCAAAACATTTCTATATCCTATATCTTTATAGTTAGGTGTAGATATAAACCTCTCTCGCGGGGGTCAGACGTTCAACTAAATGATGGATATATAAATCTTACATCCGTTTATTAAGATCTACATTGGCTATAACACGTGCAAGGCTTGATTTGCTTTATTTATGTAATAATTCAATAATAATTTAATAATATATGATGCTGCACCAGATCTACATCTACGTAGATGTCCAAAAAATATGACCCCCGATGTCTCATCAATAGGACATTGCAGATGCAAATGTCTTAACCAAATAGATGATAAAATCCTGAGTCTGAATGTGTGTCGTGGTAGAAACCTCAGGAGCGATGTAGTCTGGAGTTCCACAGAAGGTCCGTGTGGTGTCCCCCTCCATCATGCCCTCCCTGCACATGCCAAAGTCGGCAATCTTGATGTGCCCCTCACTGTCCAGCAGGACGTTATCCAGCTTCAGATCTCTACATGAACGAGAGAGACAGACAGGACGAGCTGAACCTCCACCCTCACTTACTTACCCCCCCCTCAAATACCTCACAGAATACCACCCCAAGTCCTGTCTATGAGCCTATTAGAGAGAAGTGCTGTTCTGTCTGCAGTACCGATAGATGATGCCTTTGCGGTGCAGGAAGAAGAGACCCACAGCTATTTCTGCTGCATAGAACCTGCCGGAGGAATATTATTCATTTATAGCAATATGTTCAGATGGCTAGGATCAGAAAAGATGCAGAGGAATAATATAAAGCCGCAGTACTCACGCCGCATGGGGCTCTTTGAATTTACCAACAATTTGAATGTGGAACATGAGATCCCCGCCGTTGACATATTCCATTACGTAGTACAGACGATCCTGCCAGGGGACATGATTAAAATGTGTACATCATATATACCTCTTATTCTTTACCTGTATAATAAACAACTCTATATATGCATTGTGAGCGAATTTGCACACAATTTATGTTTATTTCAAATTATAAACGAAATATCTTGGGCATTTTTAGATGTCTCGCATTCACGCACCTCCGTTTGAAAGGCGCAGTACAGAGATGTGAGGAAATGAGGACGGCCGCCGAGTCCCAGGACCCGCCGCTCCACCATGGCGCTTTCGGTGTCCTCGTCCTGAAACAGCACGTCTTTCTTCAGCATCTTCACTGCAAACAGGCGCTCGGTCCCTTTCTCTTCTGCCAGCATCACCTACAACCGTACAGAGAAAAAATAAATAAATCACAGCTTTTCAATACTGTGCTTTTATACACTTTATTATTATTCCTACGCATTTAACCCAAGGTGTACAGTAAAACATGCACTAGGGGGCAGCAGTGAGCACATGAGCCACTGTGCCCTAGCAAGCAGTTAGGGGTCGCTCAAGGGCATTTCAGTTGTGACCTGTCGACTCTCGGAATCGAACCAGCAGCCTTCCGATCACAAGCTCAGTAATCAAACCAGGCCACAATGTATTCAGCAATAAATCTAGAGCAGCAAAATCTAGTAAATGAAATGTTTTCTGGTTATTAAATTATTCATTCTTGTGCATATCAAAATAAAATAAAACCAAAAAAATACCAGAAAAGAGTCTTTAAAGGGCTTAAAACAAATTAGGCGTCAATTATGTGAGTAAACGGAGCAACACAAGTGACGGTGGTCAGGCGGTGGGTTGGTCCGTTAGTCTGTTGTGTCATATATATATATATATTTATTTTACCCTTCAGTCGACTTCGACCCTGGGTTACTCTGTGGACCGTTACCGATCCCCAGAGTATCTCGGCAATTA